>JAOQMR010000006.1:15494780-15526693 GCA_027563865.1 Erythroxylum pelleterianum | reverse complement strand
TCAAGCCTTCAACATTAAGTCATTAACACAATCGGATTTTTCAATTAATCAGCCATGAGACAATCGGATTTTTCAATTAATCATCCTTCATGGCTTCATCCGAAATCAACCTCACAACGACACAACCTCTTACCATTCCTTCATGGCTTCATCCGAAATCAACCTCACAACGACACAACCTCTTACCATTTTCGGAGTTTCATTTTCCCCAATTCGGCAATTCCACCATTTTTGAATCCCTCATTCTCAGCAGAAATCAACAACACCAAATCAAAAGAACTCAACAACACCTACGAATCTAGGATCACAGCAGCAATCAACAAACAAAAATCCATTAAAAATCAACCACAAAATCAAAAACATTCACCCAACACAATCGGGTCTTCGGTGAGGGTCGGCTGTCGGGTCTTCTACGGTGGTCGTGTGATGCGTTGACGACGAGGAGGACGGAGGAGCAGGTGGTAACGACCGGCGAGGAGCGGCGACGAGGGAGGAGCAGATCTGAGGAGCGACGACCAGATCCGAGGAGGGAGGAGGGAGGAGTAGATCCGACGACGGCTACACCAGATCCGACAACGGAGGAGCAGCGACGACGAGAGGGAGGCGAGGGTGACGACCGGCGACGGCGAGGGAGCGGCGGCTGCGTGAGAGGGAGAGAACGAGAAGTCGAAGAGTGAGAAATGTGAGAGCTGAGAGAGAGAGGCGTCGTCCGGGGGGGGGGGTTAGATTTTTTAGGGTTAAATTTTTTCTTTTTGCAAAATGGTCCCTGGCCCATAATTATTTTTGCGGATTGGTCCCGAAATTTCGGGTACCGGCCGGTACCGACCGAAACAGGCCGGTACCAAACGAAATTAAAACCTGGTACATTTAACGTCGTTCCGGTACCGGTAAACGGCCGGTACAGGCCGGTACGAAACGAAATCCAGAACATTGATCAAATATACAATAAAAGTATAAAATATCAAGCAAAATACATCAAATATGAATGTATAAATATGATCAAATATGCATTTATCAGAAACCCAAGGATAAAACCTTAAAATCCAACATACTTGATTTGCAATACATTCCTAAGGAAGATAAAACCAAATTTAGGGATAGAACTTTGATCTAATGATTATATGACATTATAAACCAAAGATATAAAGAATTCTTGAACCTTCATTATGAAGAACTATATCAAAGATTATAAGATGATTTGAATATCGCAAGTAAATAACTTGATAAGTTTAAAAGTTTTGAAGAACATAAAAGAAAACTTTCGTAATTTTATTAATCATCAATTTTAATTGTATACACTAAAAAGGAACCTTCCTTAAAATAATAAAGCATAAAAATGGGATTTTAAAACTTAAAAAATTAAAGGCTTTAATTGGCAAAATCTATACTACGATCACATGCTAGGTCGTGTTGATTATAAAAACTTTGATTCCATTACAACACAATTAATATCCACACCAATGTCTATTGACAATTGGATCCTTTTTGTCTTAATGGATTCAGACACAGTTTGGAACACATCCATGGATGTAAATTCTTAAATTTTTCTATAAATTATGAGATAAATACAGTCTAGGCTACGTTTGTGTTAAAGATCATGCCTTACCACTAAGTTGCCCAATAAGTCAGAAAGGTTGATACATAACTTTATTTGAGGATGTGTTCACTTCTAAATCTTCTCTAACCTTAACTAAAATCAAGGTAACCAACACTTTTGCTTCAATTTGTCTTGACTTTAGATGTGTAGCCACTTCTCTTACTATTCACTTAAATGCATCTTAGAACCTTTTATTTCTTATTTAGTCTACAATATATTCCATTTTGATGCCATCTCCAAACTAAGCTGGTTGCTAATTCCTTTAGCAATAATTATTCCTCTAATCCAATTCCAAGTATTTGTAGCAAGTTATGGATGTTCTTTTGGTTGTACTAAAATATTCTTAAGTTCCTCTGCTTCCATATTGCATACATAAAGCAATCAAACGTGAATTTATACAACTTCTTATCACCTTTAGATATGTACTTGACATTGCTTGGATAATTAAATATTTTCTCCCATTCATCCTCGAAGCATTGCTTATCGCATAAAGCTTATGCGAGGCATTGGTGTAGCTTAATTTGAAGAATAGGTACTATGGGTGCTGAATGCAGAGGTCTTGTAAAGAGTTCCTTCGTTATGCCACTTGTCAAATTGGAATGAAGTTTTGCACTTTATATAGACAAAGTGCTATCACTTCTTTTTGTGACTATACAGGATTGGTGTCATTGCTTTGGTAGTCTTCAAAGGGATCCTGTCCTAGTTCAACGATGGGTGTCATGGTTGGCCCCAGATCGTAATTACATCTGTTTGAATGTTGATGGTAGTGCTTTAAATAATCCTGGAGACGCTAGAATTGGAGGTGTTTTTATAGATCATTATGGGCGCTGATTGCGTGGGTTTGCTGGCTATATTGGAGTTGCGACGAATATGACGGCCGAATTATTGGCCATAAGAGGGCTGCAAATAGCTTGGCGCATTGGGTTTCGAAAAATTATGGTGGTGTTGGACTCCTTAGAGGCCCTTCGGCTGATATCTAGTGATGATTGGTTGTTTCACCCTTTGGCTAATATTGTCGCTGATATCATTGTTTGTAAGGATTGAGATATTATATGGCGTCATTCTCTAAGGGAAGGAAATTGCGTAACAGATTCCCTTGCTAAACGAGGAAGCAGAAATCGACAGAAATTTCAAGAATGGTTTTCACCGCCTCCAGATCTCTTGCTAGACCTAGCTGCTGATGCTTCAGAAGTGTGCTTTTTAAGAGAATGATTTTTCTTGTTTCTTTATTTTAGTGTTTGCTTTTTAACTTTTCGATGTACAAAAAAAAAAGAGACAAAGCGCAGTTAGTAAAGTCCCTGAGGTGTTCATGTTGCTTGAACTTGATTGTTGTTTATCCTTGATCTCTTTTCAACGAGTCTTTTGACTCTTGATTTTTAGCTTATAGTTTGACTTTCTTTTTTAAATTTAAATACAAAATTTTGAAATTATTATTATTCAATATATTATTAAATTTAAAAATATAATTTCTATTGGTTCAACAAAATTTATACACTTCTACATTTATTTTTTATTAAAAAGAAATATATAATGTTTATAATACAACATAAATAACTTTTGAGGAGTATAGTCAGATTAAGTGAAAGATACAATTTTCTCATATGGTTTTACGCATTATTTAAGATTGCTTAATGACTATTTTTAAATATTAGAAATATAAAATACTGTTAATTAATTATAATATTTAAAATATTTTTAAATTTTAAGTAAAACAAAAATACACGTTTTTTTTAATCCTCAATCCTCAATCCTCAAATATATATATATATCTGAACAGATTCAGTTCAAGCTTCATGGGCCTAACGATAAGATGGGATGAGTTTTGGTCCAATAGGATCAAAGTCAAACCCTAGAAAGAACACTTTCAAGTACCAACTCCATTTCATCTTTCTTTTTACTTCTTGTACATTTGAGTTCGCTTCAGAATCCAACGACACGACAACTAGTAGCCCCAGTAATTAACAATTTGTTGCCCCAATAACCCTAATAAGTGTCATGGAGTCTCAGTTCCTAATTTTTCTGCTTCTATTCCACTTGCTGTTAACCTTGTCTTCTGGTATGGCTTTCTTTCCTTTTTTTCTTTTTTTTACCCCTTTTATGGTCTCTATAATTTCAATTTCTCTGGTTAGCCTGTCTTAATTGTTTAGTAAATTGACTTTTTATCCATCCCTTTTATACGTTTTCACTTGATTGTTTTCGTCATGGGGGCAGTAATGGGTTGTTGCTATTTGATCCTTTCTTCAAGAGGATCAAGAAATCTACGATATTCCTAAATATTTTCATGTTTTCTTCTGGCATGTGGTTTTGAACTCTGTTCTGTTCTTGATAGCTGAGACATATTGGGCTCATTCTTTATGCTGGGTATTTGTTTTCACGCCGCTATTTGCATTTGTGGTTGGAATAAATAAGCAATCTCGGTTTTTGGAGTCAGCGTTCTTTCTTTTTTGGGTTAAAGAATGTCTATTCAGTGACTATTGAGCAGGCTTTTTTGACCTTTTATGATTAGTTCACTTAATTTTTAAAGTTTGATAATCAGAGTGAAATTATAAGGTGAAAGATGGTAGTCATGAGAAATTCAATCTTCTTTTGAGGAATGAAACGTAACAACTTGTTTCGTATTTTAAATACCCTTATCATCTGCTGTTACGATGTTAAAGCTCTTTCCGTAATATATGCAGGGACATCCGGTGGTGCATGTATCTCTAAAGGCGGCCGGTTTCCATCATTTTCATCTGAAGGGAAACCGCCAAAACAGGTAAGCAGGGGTGCCAAAGATTTGACTCTTTGCAGGGTTTTCCGCAAAAGAACTTGCTGTGATGTAGCTCAGACATATCCTGCTTTGCTGTCCATTAGGAGGCTGGCTTCGACAGGAGAAGCCAGCCAAGAATGCTTGCAGTTTTGGGAGTTATTAGAATGTTCCATCTGTGATCCACATATTGGTGTTCAACCTGGACCTCCTCTCATATGCGCCTCTTTTTGTGACAGAGTCTATCAAGCCTGTGCAGATGCATACTTTTCTCTGGACACCAAGACAGACGTGAGTGCATGTGTCATATGATGTCCATTAGAAAATTTGTGAAAAAATCACAAGTATACTGGATTTGGTTTCACCTACATATCAGTTTGGCAATTTTGTGTGGACTGATTAATTCTTTGTGACAACTTCTAAACGAGTTTGAAAAATGTGTTTTTAACGAGTTTATTGACTGCAGTTTCAAGCTGTTGTTAATAACCAGTCCTTCAACCTGCCATCTGTTATCGAGGGACATGTGTGTTTTAACAGATCCGATAATTGATCTTTTGCAGTATGATGTGGTTCTTATTCTTCTTTTGAGTGCTTGCAAGATTTGCAGTATGATGTTGTTCTTATTCTTTTTTTGAGTGCTTCCAAGATTTTATACTTAATTAGATTTTATTTTGTTAGGTTCTAGCACCATGTGGAGTGAGTGACTTTGTTTGTGGTAAAGGTGCGGAATGGGTTGCCAATGGCACAGAGCTCTGTAATGCTGCTGGTTTCACTGTTAAAACTTCTGATGATTTGAACTTTGTTAGAGAAGAAGCACCTTGCTATGGTGGAAAGGCCAGTCTTGATTCTATTGCTGATTCCTGGAAATCTGTGTCACCTCACAGGGCTGAGACCTCAGGGATCTCAGAAGATTTACAACTCTGGCTGCAGGAAAGGCCATTTAATGAAAAAGTTTCTTGGGCTGTAGGAGGAATGGTTCTTACGGCAGGACTAATTTTTGTAAGGTAGACCACTTACACTGAAATGTACTTGTAAAATGAGAATTCACTGAAAAATGGTTAGTGCAGATGCTGCTAATTGAGAACTGTATATTTACCATTAATGGATTTGGGTGGGGAAATTTCAGTCATTTGATTAGGCTGAAGCTGCAATTTTGGAGAGCTTAACCTTAAGCGTTCTGTCATAATCTCTGCATCGTGGCACTTCAGAATAACTGATTAATTGATTTTTGTTTATAAACAGTTCATCCATGATTGCTGTACCTTGATTAGTCAAGCATCTGTTTAGTAGCTTCAATGTAATGAAAATGTCTTAACTATTGATTCTGCAGCAAAAGGAAGAGCTACAGTCAGCGCCAAAGGCTAGCAGCTTTACAACGAACAGCAAAGAGGTTGGAAGGCAAGATGAACATGAAATCTTCAGCGAAACAAGGGAATAGGAAAGCAAACTGATAAGGACTGAACAGTTGAATATGCATTTGCGGCATCTTTTACAGGTGAATAAGAAAACTATGGCTATTTTCATTCTGCTCTTCCTCCTGAGGAGAAGTTGGTGTTACATTTTGAGGATAGCTTATTCAAGATATGATGCTTGGGGTGAGCAAAGATTTGTTATGTGTCATTTTTTCCTCCCATTTTTCAACTTTTCTTTAGTGGAACTGAGATATCTCTGCTGGTTGATGGTCCTACAGTCGAGGGTTCTATGAGTCACTCAATTTTGTGTAGTCATTGGGTGAATCATAATTTTTTGACAGGATAATTTGAAAATAGAAAGATTTGGGAATGTTTAAAATGTACATATATGTTGTTGGAAATTGCTTGATGATATCAAGCTCTTTATTTTCTTTATACTTGTTAATTTTTCCAATTTTGTCAAAAGAAACAAGCAAGCTTTTGCAAAAAAATTCTAGGGTTTGGAGCATATTTTTCTTCCAGACTTGGGAATTTCAGTAATTTGGATGAAAACTGTCTTTAATCTGTTACCTATGTAAAATTGTATTTGATTTTGCAGCTTCAGTATAGAACAGGCAGCTCCATTATCTTGTATACGGTATCTTCACGGTGGACTAAACTGTAATAGTCAAGGTCTGTTAAGTAAGATAAAGGTGGAAAACGTACCTCATCATTGTCCGTGAGGTGGTTTACCATGGGGAGGTGATTGTGATAAACAGGACACATGTTTGCAATGTGAAAAAAAAAAAACATACCTGTTCCTAATACAAGGGTGATAAGTAGTGTTGCGGCAATGTAAGCTTTTCATACCACTCTTAATCGATGAGAATATAGTTGTGACAATCTCTAACATGTTCATGATTTGGCTTTGTATTCAGACATCTGTCCTTGAGAAATCAATATATCTAGTCAGTTACTTGTAATTGGAAAATTGGAATATATAAATTTGATCGTTCATGTAATGTTACTGATTGTTTATTTGTTAAAACTCTCTTTAATTCAAAGTTAGTGAAATGACGAGATTATAGAAAACGAATAAATCAGTAGATTAACAAATTGTTTTCCCTAGTCCTTAAAAGAAATGTAAGGAATTCAGGATAAAAGGGTAGAGGTCTTCAAATTAAAATTTTGTTAATATAGCTTTCTTTTGTTATCAATAATTTTATTAACATTTTTCTTAACATTTCAATTGTACTGTTTAATTGATGTTTAAAAATTCAGTTGATTTAATTTAATACATTTAATAATTTTTATAGGTTTACAAGAAGAAAATTATTTTTTTTGCAAAGGAAAGTTAAAACAACAAAGCAAAGAAAAATAATAACAGAAACAGAGAGCGAAGCCTAGCTATCGTACTCTCTCAAACAAATTTTCAACAGTGTCACCAACATGAGCCATGAGGACTGAACTCGGGGGAGACAATCAAAACTGAAATGACAGCTTATCATGACTGCCCATTTTGGCTAAAATATCAACCACACTATTACCTTCCTTGAGAATATGATCACAAGACACATCCCACCGCCAGTTGAGCATGTTTTTAATATCTTCAATGAGGTTTGCATGAGGATGGAACTAATAATCAGTACTGTCAACTAATCTCAAGGCTTCCATATAATCGGAGAATAAAACAACTTGTTTAAATCCCTTATCCCAAGCAATACGAAGCCTCGTTCTTATTGCAAGCACTTCAGCACTCATATTAGTGTCTCGACCAATATATTCAGAAAATCCACCAAGTCATTTTCCATGACCATCACGAAGGACTCCACCGATACTGGCATCACCCGGATTTCCCAAAGCACTCCCATCCACATTAAGACTGACAAAATTATCCACAGGCCACTGCCAACAGACTAACCTGCTGCCTCTATGACTTGTAGCATTAGGTTTTAAAAAACTTTGGTTCCACTCCCTTATAGCACTTGCGACAGAGCGGACTTGTTCAAGAGGAGGAACAATAAAATCCTCTATAACTTCTCTATTTCTAATACACCAAATGGACCAAACAATTGCCAAGAAAGTGACATCGATACGATCACCATTGGCCAATAATGTAGGGTTCAAACAGTTAGCTTTAAACCATTGGAAGAAAACAGTAGAATCTGAAAAATTACCACCAAGTGGAAAAAAGTTTCTCCAAAGTTCCGTCACCTTTGGACAATCAATAAAAAGGTGAAAAATTATTTCAGACCCCATATCGCATCGTTTACACCCTCAAATGGAGACAAACCGATATGAAAACGCCATTACTATGTATGAACCCTCTTTTGCCAAATAAGCCAACACAAAAGTTTAACCTTCTCTGGACCACACACATGCCAAATCCAATTCCACCGTTCTTGGTTTTCATCTTCATCCTTCAAAGCTAGCCACCAAAAACCTATTTTTACTGTGTATCGGCCAGAAGAAGAAGGGCCCCATATGAGTTTATATTCTCCCACTCCTGTAAAAGGTTGACGAATGCGAGGAAACTCACTACGAATTGCATCAAGAATTTCTATACGAAGGTTGTGAAAATTCCAATCACTGACATCATCTAATATATCATAAATCATCAGGTCCCAATCTTCCTCCTCAACCATAGTCAGCCTATTAATCAAAGGCCCTTGACCCAACCAATTATCATGCCAAATAGACACTGAAAAACCATGACCAATCCTATACTTATAACCATTTCTGAGTTCATCTCGGACTTTAATGATATCTATCCAAACCTTTGAGCAATTTGACTTCTTTTCCCACTCAAGAAAGCTCTGTCCTTTACCATACTTGTCACAAATAAGAGAAACTCGGTTTTTATTTAGTTGTTCGTGAGCTGTCCAAATTAACTTTCCAAGAAGAGCAGTATTCATCAACCGACTCTGTCGAAGACCCAATCCACCTGTAGATTTCGGTTTAGTCACTCTATCCCAAGAGATTAAATGGATCCCTCTTTTGTTATCAGTTATATTCCAAACAAACTTTTTTATAACTCGGTCTATTTTACCGCAAACATGACTTGGAAGCTAAGCAACCTGCATCAGATAATTTGGCATCACATTAAGGGTAGATTTTGCCAAAGATACTTGCCCTGCCATATTCAGCAAGCTGGCCTTCCACCCAGATAATTTCTTATTCATTCTTGTCACCAAGTCTATGAAACTACTACTTGTCATCCTCCAATCACTAAGATCAACTCCAAGGTATTTGCCAAGATGAGTAGTGGCTTTAATGCCCAAAATACTCTCCACCTGATCCGTTGTGGCTCGAGTAACACCATTAGAAAAATATATTTTAGATTTATCCACATTAATCTTCATTCCTGAGGCAGCACTAAACTTGAGTAACACAGAACTAATCTGTTGAGCTTGGGAGCATGTAGCTTTCGCACAGAGGATAACATCATCCGCGAAGAACATGTGAGAAATTGTAATACCCCCATGTCAACAGGCTACTGGAGCCCAATTATTGTCTTGAACTTGTTGGTTTATCATGGCCCCAAGTTTCTCCATACATAAGACAAAAAGATAGGGGGACAAAGGATCACCTTGTCAAATTCCTCTCTTTGGACAAAAACTCGGGAGGCACTTGCCATTCCAAAGAATAGAAAGAGAAGTCTTCCTAATGCAATTCATAATAAGTGAAACAACTATAGTTGGAAAGCCAAAATCATATAACGTACCTTCTAAAAAATTCCAGTTGATCCGATCGTACTCCTTTTCAAGATCAAATTTGATTAACATTAATCCAACTTTGCTCTTAGACCTCCTCATAGAAAACATCAATTCCCTAGCCATTAAGATATTATCAATAGGACTTCTACCTAGAATGAAACTGCTCTGAAAAGGGTGGACAATAGCATTTAAAAACTGTCTCAGCTTGTGAACAATGATCTTTGTCACCAGTTTGTATGTAACATTACACAGACTGATTGGCCAGAACTTCTTGATAGAATCTGGTGAAGCTTCTTTAGGAATTAAGGCAATCAAAGTTTCTGCTGAAATACCCTCAATGTCGCCAGTAAGAAAAGCTTTTTGAATCATGGATACAATAGAGCCTCCCACCGTATCCCAAAATTGTTTAAAAAATATAAGTTGAAAGCCATCAGGACCTGGAGATTTATAACTTCCCATTGAGTTTAGAGCATTTCAAACCTCCTCAGGCTATATTGGTTTGGACAGAGAATCAACTGCATCTGGGCTCAAAGTTAAGTGATTTTGACTTACTCTGCTCTCACCATTCCCTTCAGAGTTTACAAACAAATTTTTGAAATAAGAAAAAACCTCATTCTTAATAGCTCCAGGTTCAGCACACCAATCATTAGAACCAGTCAATTTTAACTTCCCAATTTTATTCCTTTTCCTGTGCACCACGGTTGTGGTGTGAAAGAACCTGGTGTTTTTGTCACCAAATAGGAGATTCTGCTATCTACTTTTCTGAAACCAAAGAACCTCTTCTTGGGCAAGAACTTGGTTATATTTGAAGAAAAGTCGTTTCTTGAGATCTCTAAAATTAGCCGAATCATAATGTTGAAGTCTTTGTTGGACACCATCAATTCTAGCTTTTAGGTGCCGTTTCCTGTGAAAAATATTTCCAAAAATATTTTTATTAAAATGAATGCAAGCTTTCTCAGTTCTCTCAAGAGCTTCATGTGGTGGAATATTAGGGTCCCAAGTACTCATAATCAACTGATGAAAACGATTATTAGTCAGCCAGGCTGCTTCAAATCTAAAAGGCCTCAAACCTCGCGTGCTGCCAGCATGATCAAGACCACCCAATTGAGCAAGAATAGGATTATGGTCAGAGTAAATCCGCGGCAGATGAGAGATGATAGCTTCAGGGAACATAATTCTCCATTCTACGGTAGCGACTACTCGATCAAGGCGCTCAGCAATTCTAGGGGAAGAACATCGAACCCAAGTAAACTTCTGACCCACGAAGCCAAGATCAACAAGGTTACATCCTTGAAGATGTTCACTGAATTTAGTAGCTCTGTTCGCATAAAAACGACCTCCCTGCTTCTCTTCTCGACTGAGAACATCATTTAAATCACCAATTACTAGCCAAGGAAGGTGTCTACTTGCAAACCTCTCCTGTAAATTGTCCCACAATTGGTCACGGAGGCTCGAAGCTGTGCTGGCATAGACGACCGACAAAAGCTAGGAATTCCCATCCATCGTGACAGCATATCCAGAGACCATTTGAGAAGTTAATGTGACATCTGTAAAACTGCAACAACTATTTTTCCAGAAAACCCAAATACCGCCAGAGTGACCGGTCGGATCACGAATAGCAAAGCCATCAAACCCCTTTTTTGCCAATGCCTCTTTTGATTTGTGAAAGAAACTTTAGTCTCAATTAAAATAATCATATCCACTCTGTTGGCTTTAATGAATTCTCGAGCATGACGCCGAGCAACTTTATTTCCAACACCCCTAATATTCCACATGAAGATATTAAACTTAAACATTAAAAAATGAAAGGAAGAGGAGTAAGGAACAATTAATCAGGTATGACCATATGGGTTTGCTCAGCCAAAGCATTAGCTTCCATAGAGATATCCTCAATGCCCAAAGCAATAACAACATCGTTCATCGGTTTAGTAACAGTGTTGAATTCCATCGGCCCCTCTGTATCGCCAACACTATTCGGGGGCCTAGTTGTGTGGAAGACACTGCCTAGATTACTAGCTGGACCCTTACTGGTACTGTCTTCGTCTGGAACATAAGGGAGTGTAGTTCCCACAAGTGGAGGCAGAACATTAGCTTCTTTTGGAGTGTCAACACTTAACTCTTGAACCTTCCCATAACATTGATCAACATTCTTTTCCATAAAAGTAAAAATTGATTCTGTACGAGTCTCCGACACTGTTCTGTTATCCTTGCGCGAATATACGCTCATGTTTTTCTTTGTCCCTCGTTTCTGAAATATCTTTTTATTGCTTTGGAAAAAAATTAAAGACAGCTGAGAAGCATTCATTCTCTCCTTTATTTGATTTCCCATTCCATGCTCAGGTATTTCTGCCTCTAAATTGGCAAGTCTTTGGAACCTGTTTCCATTAGTGACCAAACTCAAATTCTAAGTAGATGTCCTTAGACCTCTATTTTTTCTTATGACAACCATCCATTCCCCATGAATGGGCCATCTGTCATCCTTATTGGAAGCGTCAGTATCTGGACTATTCTTAGCCATAGAATCACCATTCTCATCGCTGGACTTTTTGGTGGAACATGTCTCTAAAACATGCCTATAGATTCCACAGTGGAAACATATCTTGTGAAGAGCTTCATACACTACTCTGTATTTCACATCCTCAACCTCAATCATCGGAACCAATGGTTTACAGAGATCAACTTTAACACAAATTCGTGCAAACTTTCCTCTATGGGCATGAAAAGTATTTCCATCTAGTTTTTTTGGATGACCGATAGATCTCGCTACGGTTGTGAGCACATTAGCATTGTAATATTCCATAGGTAATTCTGGGATCCTGATCCAAACAAGGACTTTATCAAAGCTGGTAGATGAAGGATGGAATTTGGGACTCGATTCTCGCACCATAAGATAATGGTCTTGGATGATCCAAGGACCTTGGCTTAAAGAAACATGTCTATCCTCATCCTTTGCAAATTTAATCATGTAAAAATCGTTTTCCAAATCAGCTATTTCAATTTTACCTTTGGGTTTCCAAAGCTGATTTATTTTCGATGAAAGAAAATAAAACCCCACCGACTTACCCAAAACCTTGACAATCACAGTCCCCTTCAAAGATTTCTCGAGCTCTTCCCAAAAATCGCAATTGAAAGAGTAACAAGGCAATAATTCATGCTCATCCCTATAATGGATTCTCATAGTATCATCATTGCACAAATTAGGCAAGTGCTCAATATCCATGTCCTCAACATGTGGAGTTAAGTTGCTTTTACCCCAGATGCCATTGGGAAATTCGTTGCGGCGAATAGTGAAAGCCTATGTTGTCTTTGTTTTGTTATCTGGTGGGTCTGGCGGACGATGCCGTTTTCCTAGCGAAGACCCAACAAATTCAGAGTGGAGCCTTACTTGTGGGTCATTGTGCTCATCGTTGTTTTCCCAGCAAAGACCCAACAAAGTCTTTGTCACAAGAAGAAAATTATTAATTGTTAATAATATATAAAATTAAGTTGATTTTAATTCTTCTCATCAGACTTTAATCCAATTGTATTTTGATTATATATCTCCATCAATTCTTTCAACATTGATAAACATAATAATGCATATAACTAAAGAATAATTAACAATAAAAATTAAATAATTACGAAAGTAAAATATAATTTAAATAGTTTATAATGATGTCTTTAGTTAATTTTATCTGACATCTAAACAATATAAATGATACATTTAATAGTAAGAAAATTAAATAGAAATTTAACTATTTCAATTAAATATCATATTATCTTAACAAAATTATTGTATATGGCGTAAATAAAAAAGTTTAAGAATATAAAAATCTTCAATATTTTATCTTCCAAAGTAAATACATACATAGTGGGTGTTAGTTTGAACTTTAAATATAATTTACAAGCAAATAATAAATATTAAACAAATAAAAACTCATAAGCTGAAAAAATTTGAGAATAATTGGATGACTAAATTCTGTAATTAGAGCTTAAATTTTTTATATAAGTTAATTAAGAAATATTTTCATGTTAACATATTTCAATAGTGTTGTTTTATATAAAAACAATTAAAAGAAGTGATCACTTTATTTAGTTAAAAAATTAAATAAGTAAATAAAAACTAAAAATGAATGAGTGATGGAGTAAAAGGTTTTATAGTCAATTTGTTTTTAAAGGGAAGGTGTTACGCACCTTTAGTTTTTCTAGAAATTAAAATATATTATAGAGGAATAATATAGTTGGTACAACATATTAAGGCGTTCTAGAAGTCAAAGTTTACAAGATAATCAATCCCTTAGACTAACACTAAAACTAAGGTAAACTTTTGAAGGATAAGTTGGATAACTCTAGGTAACACTACTCTACATGCCTTTAATTGGAGTAACCTTTCCCCTAAACACTAACATTAGTCTAATAAGTCTTGATTTGCTTGTAAGGAGAGTTTTGATATTCTTCTTTTCATAGATTCGAGGAGTTAGCTACCTCATTACTAAAAGTTGTTTGAAGCTGATTAGTAAGAATTTGCTCCCTTATACCTAAAATTAGCTTCCTCAAAACCTGCTTCTTTGTATGACTTAGTCATTGAAATAGTTGGGCATTCCTTTCTTTCTATAGGTATTACATGGAGCTTCCAGATGTAATGTTAAAAAGGTTTTGTCAACTCTTGTAAGCCCTCTACCTTCCTTTATTATCTTGAATAACATCAAGTAAGATCTGCTTCTTCTCATAAATTTGCATAGGCCTTGCATGTTATCCCAACTAAATGTCGAGTAATCACAGGTAAAAAAAGGGATATGGATTCATTCTTTATGTTATATAGTTAACATAAACCGGTTAGGTTATCAGGAACTTTAGATTATCCAAGGTTGCTAGCTTCGTGATAGGAATAGTTCATACTATGTTTTCTAGGAGTTTTAGCGTGTTTTCAAGTGTTTCTTAGATAATTATCATTTCTATAGACTTAAAATTGTGTTATTGTTAGTCTTTGTTTATATTTTGAGTGTTTGTGTGGTTTAGAGCATGAATTCAATCTTAATTTTATGTTTCAAGAGGTGATTGATGTGTTTTCGAGTGTTAGAAATCAGGAAATTGAAGAACAAAGAAGATGGAGGTTGTATGAAGGGTGTCACGATCGTGTTCAAAAAGCATGGAGCACGATAATGACAGGAGGTTTTTAGGCCTCAGTTTTTCGTGCTTTTTAGGTCAGGGCTTTTTAGAATCGAACAAAGTGGAGAAACCCTAGACACGACCCCAAAACCCTAAAGCACTATACAAGAACAAGAAATACAACAAAAAATGTAGCAATCATAAATCAAAAGAGATCAAAAGTAGGGAGATCAAAGAAAAGCTTAAGGAAATTCCAACATTTCAGATTAAGGCTTTAATAGAGTTTTTATTCTTTTTCTTTATTTCTTTCATTATCCTTAATGTGTAATATGAATTATGTGATGTTAAACATGTCTATGGATTTTTAAATCCACATTAGGAATTATTATTGAATTATTTTGTAACTTTTAATTATTGTTGATTTCAATACATTTTTGGATATTTGTGATAATTGTTGTGCATAAACTTGACAACAAATTGAGAGAGTGAGTCAAAGCAATTATAATTAGTTTCTACAATGAGAGTTGGAAATTTAATATAATTATAATTATAAAATTAACAATCAATCGAAGTGAGATATTGGTTGTGAAATTAATTATCTAATAGACTGCTTCAAATCTAATTGAATAAGTAAGGAACAGTTGTGTGAGTCGAGAGATTAAAAATTTATAATTGTTGAATTCAATAAGGGTTAACTGATTAAATCTTGAGAGAGAGCAATCAAAATATTAGGAAATCTATGATCAAACATAAATAGAATCAACAAAATTAAAGGAATCAAAATAAGAAAATGATAGTTCCTAAGTATTTAATCTTGATCAAATCCTAATTTTTATTAGCAACTAACTCTTTATTTGTTTATTTGTTTTAATTTCTGTTATTTAATTTTAATTCAAATCAATTTATGAATACCTTAGACAAAGTTAGGTTCAAATTGTTTAGATGTTTGTAAATCCTTGTGGAAATGATAACCTTTTATATTACAAGATATGATCCATATACTTGTGGGTATTGATAGTGTTATTATATATAGAACTTGCTCAACAAATTTTTGGCATCGTTGTTGGGGAATTTTAGTATTAGGAAGATTTGAATTCCTTTTAGTTAAGGAAATTTTGCCATTCTTATGTCCTTGAGATTGCATGAACACAAGAATAACTCAAAGTTCAAGTAAGGTTAAAGAAACTCCAGCTTTTGACATCACAAGGCAAGAAAGAGAAATCTGAAGAGCAAGATGCCAATAAGAGACAGAAAGAAAAATGGTAAAAAAATTCAATCACGGAGACCAACAGAGAACCCTTATAGACTTTATGAGGCTAGGGTTCAATGTAGCATAATAAGGCATCACTCGACCAACGGTGTAAGCAATGTCATTCGAAAACAAACTAGCGTTGCTGAATATGCTACAAACCAACGTACAATTCTACAGGTTGATTAATCAAGATACCAACGCTCCTCTAGTGAACATAGAAATATGTGATATCTTCCATTATAATGGTATGTCAAAAGATTATATTAGGATAAGGCTCTTTCCAGTCACACTCAGGGATAGAGCCAAGGCATGGTACCATTCCTTCAACCCAACCAACTTCACGACATGGGAGCAGTTGATGCATGCTTTCCTACACAAGTACTTCCCTCTGACAAAGACAAAATGATTGATAAAGGAGATTACTAATTTCCAACAAAATGATGGGGAGTCACTATACAAAGTAAGAGATTGGTGCAAGGATTTATAAAACAATAGAGTTAATCCACCCATGTTGGGCACCATATCTGCAACTTTTAGACAATCCTTAAAGCAGAAAACAACTGAGGAAGCAGAAGAGTTACTAAGGAGATGAAGAATAATAGTTGTCTTTGAAATTCGGATAAAAGCAGACAACAAACAACCTTTTGTGATCAAAAAGGAGTGATTGCTGTCGATTTAGTGACAACACTACAGGTTGAGATCGCTAACTTAACAAAGTAATTAAACAACCTAAAAGCCACCTCTTTAGCTCCACTTAAAGTAATTTAGATGTGAATTATACGGGCTAGAGAATCATGTTACCACTGATTAATTCTTAAGGGAAAAAAACAATGTGGAGAAACTCAACTATATGTTCTCACAGTTTGGTTAAGGAGGAGGAAATAATCCATATTCTAACATGTACAATCTTATGTGGAGGAACTATCCAAATTTTTCTTTGTCTAATAATGCAGGAACTCAATTAAGAAGTCAAGGTCCACCTGAATTTCAACAAGACAAGTCCAGTGCCAATGATTTAAAGTTGGATAAGATTATGGACAAGATCATAAGTATGTATAAGGCCCAGAAGAGGATGGAAGGAAAGTTCGATCAGGTAGTGAAGAATCATGACTCCTCTATTCATAACCTAGAGGATTAAGTGGGTCAGTTTGCGAGTGCATTACCTACAAAAAGTGTGGGGAGCCTACCAATTAATATCGAAGCAAATCCAAAGGAGCAACTCAAGGCAATCACACTTAGGAGTAAGAAATAACTAGAATAACTAATGGATAAATAAGCTGGAACCCTCCTTGTAAAGGAACAAGAAAAGTAGAAAAGGAATGAAGAAAAGAGTGAGGACCCTCTTTATGTTGCCCTTCTTCCATATGCACTTAAGATTCCATTTCCACAGAGATTACATAAGAATAAATTGGATGCATAATTTGGAAAGTTTGTAGAGAAGTTGAAGACTTTGAAAATTAACTTATTTTTTGTGGAGACATTGGAACACATACCCAAGTAAACAAAGTTACTGAAAGACTACTATCAAACAAGCATACTTGGGAAGATAATCAAATGGTAGCACTAACTAAAAGTTGTAATTTTGTTATCACCACTCACATGCCTTCCAAATTAAAGGATCCAAGGAGCATTACAATTTGTAGAAGAGTTAGAATTTGCAAAATGTCGATGTAACTTAGGTGCAAGTATAAATCTTATGCCTCTGTCGATCTTTAGGAAATTGGATCCAGGGCAATATGAAGCCAACTTCAATGCTCATGCAATTGGCAGATTAATCTATCAAGAGACTGTTTGGTGTGGTGGAAGATGTTATTGTTAAGGTAGACAAATTCATTATTCTTGTAGACTTTGTGGTACTATATTTCAAAGAGGATAGGACTTGTCTGCTAATTTTTGGACAACCATTCATAAAATTAGGAGAGTGTTGATCGACGTTCATAAAGGCAAATTAATTCTTTGGATTGGTGATGATCACGTGGAGTTCAATATGAACAAAATCTTGAAAAATTCGAAAGAAGGTAGCTCTTGTATACAGATTGATATAATGGATGAATGTATTAAAGAGCAAGAGGAGAAAATAGGAATTTTTCACTAATTCTTGGACAACCATTCATGAACATTGGGAGAGTGTAGATTGATGTTCATGAACATTCAGATTGGTGATGATCATGTGGAGTTCAGTATGAACAAAGTCTTAAAAAATTTGAAAGAAGAAAGCTCTTACATGAAGATCGATATAATAGATGAATGTATTAAAGAGCAAGAGGAGAACTGTTGTGAAGAAGTAAAATTTAAGAAAGCTGAGATGGAGGATGAAGCTGAGATGGAGGATGAAGCTGAGATGAAGGATGAAGGAGAGGCTGAGTAGTCGGGTGTTCCAGTGCATCAAGACATACTAATGAGAACCAAAGCACCTGTAACACCCTCCACTAAAAAGCCACCAACTTTAGCATTGAAGCCTTTACCCACATACCTAAGGTATACCTTTCTAAGTGAGGGCCAAACTCTACTCATCATTATTTCCAACTAACTGGATGTGGAACAAGAGAGTCAGGTGTTGAAAATCATTATAAAGCAGATGAAGGCCATGAGATGGCAAATATCTGACACATGAGGTGTAAGTCTGAATGTAGTTATCCATAGGATCAACCTCGAAGAAGGAAGTAGAGCAGTGAGGGAACACCAATGAAGAATAATAACATAAAGGAAGTAATCAAGAAAGAAGTAGTAAAGCTGCTAGACATATGTATCATATACTCAATTTCAGATAGTAAATGGGCCTGCTCGGTATAATGTGTACCAAAGAAAGGAGGAATGACTTTAATGGAGAGTGAAAGTGAGGAGATGATTTCCACACGAATAGTCATAGAGAGTATGTATTGACTATTGCAAGCTCAACAAAGTGACTAAAAATGATCACATTTCTTTTCCATTCATAAATCTAATGATAAAAAGGGTGGCTAGATGTTAATTCTACTATTTCTTGCATAGATATTCAAGTTATAATTAGATTTTTATCTATCCGCAGGACTAGGAAAAGACCATTTTTATATGTCCTTATGGAACATTTGCTTATAGACGGATTCCTTTCAAGTTATGCAACGCTCTAGCTACATTACAAAGGTTCATGATGTCTATCTTTGTAGATATGATAAAGGACATAATGGAAATTTTTATGGACGATTTTTGAGTTTTTAGAGGCTCTCTTGAGCAATGGTTAACAAATTTGGGTAGCGTTCTCCAAAGATGTGAAGAATTACACTTGGTTCTTAATTAAGAGAAGTGTCACTTTATGGTGCACGAAGGTGTAGTATTGTGACATAAAATATCATGCCAAGGTATTAAAGTGGATAGAGCCAAAATGAAAGTCATAAAGAGCCTTGCCCCACCAGTTAATGTCAAGGGCGTGTGATCATTTTTAGGAAATGTAGGATTTTACCTAAGCTTCATTAAGGACTTTTCATTAATTGTAAGACCTCTTACGAATCTATTAGTCAAGGATGTACCTTTTAATTTTGATGATAGTTGTTTATCTGTGTTTAATTGATTGAAAAAGGCACTAATTTCAACACCAATTTTAACAACACTAGATTAGCCATTATCATTTGAAATCATGTATGATGCTAGCGAACAAGCTGTGGGTGGTGTGATGGGTCAACGAAAAATTAAAAGGCTACATATTTCAGACATTAACGGGACTCTAACTAAATTATACCACTATTGTAAAGGAGTTGCAATTGGTGCTATTCACAGGCGACAAGTTTCAGTCGTATCTCTAGATCCAAGGTGATCATTTTTACCGATCACACTGCGTTTAAGTATCTCTTTGCCAATAAATACATGAAATTGAGACTTATCCGGTGGGTATTGCTCTTATAAGAGTTTGAGATAAGAGACAAGAAGGGAGTGGAGAATATGGTGGTTGACCACTTATCATGTCTTGAAAGAGGGAATTAGAGCAAAGCAAATACGATAATGAGTGATTCCCCAATGAAACCTTGATGTTGCTCAACCACCTTATGGTGCCATGGTATACTGATATAGAAAACTTTATTGCAAGCAGTGTTCTCCCTTTAGATTTGTCCTACCATCACAAAAAGAGATTATTGTATGAGTGTATCAATTATCTATGAGATGACCTAATCAAAGTGTATTCCAGAGGAAGAGATGTTAGGCATACTGATGCAATGTTATGGAACGAACAAAATGGTGACTTGAGTCTTAGAATGTGGCTTTTATTGGCCAATTTTTTTCCAAGGATGTTTGGTAGTTTGTTGCACAAGGCGATTGATGCCAAATAATAGGGAACATTGAAATTGTCTAACAAGGATGCTTGTCTAACATTCTGTGCATCGAATCTTAGTTTTTTTTATGTCGTGTTTTTGTCCAAATTTTTTTCCTTTAAGTTTGTGAAGGCAATTATAATCTGTATACACATTTGGAGCAAATTATACACATTTGGAGCAAATTAAGTACCAAATATACAACAAAAGTATAAAATATCAAGCAAAATACATCAAATATGGGTGTAAAAATATATTCAAATATGCATCTATCAATAGATCAAGAAGAACATCCAAGGATTCCAACTTTCTAGATCAAGTCTCCAGTATAGTTTTTCTTCTTTTCTTTTAGTTATTTCATTAATCTTGATATGTAATCTGAATTCCAGGATGTTTAACATGTTCATAATTTTTAAATTCCAGACTAGGATTTATTCCAGATTTATTTTGTGACTTTAATTATTATTGATTTCAATATATATTCTAGTATTTGTGATATTATGCATGCTTATACTCGACAATAAATAGAGAGAGTGAGTCAAAGTAATCAAATTAGATTATGCAATAAGAGTTAACAGTTTAATAAGTCCCGCAATTATCAAATTAACAATCATTCAAAGAGAGATCAAGAGAGATTTTATTTCAGAAATTAATTATCTATTACATAGCTTCAGATCCAATTGAAAATGTTATGGAAATTTTTATGAGTCAAGAGGCTGTAAATCTTGAATTTTCAGATTCAATTAGAGTTAATTGATTAGTTCTTAAGAGAGAGTAATCAATACCTTATGAAATCTAGGATCAAACACATAATTGAATCAACAATAATTAATTAAACAAAATAAGGAAAGAATAAGTCCTTAGTATTCTATCTCTAAATTTTATTGGCAGCTCAACTATTTTATTGTTTACTTGTTTTGTTTATTTATTTGTTTTACTTTCTGTGATTTGTTTATTCAATTCAATTTCGTATTACCTTAGACAAAGTTAGGTTTAGACTGTTAGTTATTGCATAATCCTCATGGAAATGATGTCTTTCGATAGTACAAGATATGCTCTGCATACTTGCAGGTATTGCGAGTTTTATTATTAGATATAAAACTTTTTCAACATTTTGCAGTTAAAAGAAAAGGGCGCTTTACATAGCAACACATAAGAAATCATTTATGATTCTTCTCTAATGAAGCAAAAAGCCAGGCTTAATTGGTTAAAGAATGGAGTTAGGAACACCTCATTTTTTTACAAGCCCATAGTATAGATGAAACTTAGAAACAAAATAGTTTATCTCAAACATAATGATATCAATATTAACTCTTAGAACCAGTTGTTGGAAGGGGCTTTCAACTACTTCAATTACTTGATGAACAGACCCTCTGAAGAACATTCATCTATACAATTCCTCCAGTAGGTGTTGAAAGATTCTATAACTTCTCATGATGCAAAATTGTTATACAGGCCTGTTACCCTATAAAAAATTAGGAAAATAGTTGCTACACTCCACGCTTACAAAGCACCAGGACCAGATGGTTTCACTATCAATTTATTTAACAAAACATGGCCTCTCACTGGAGACATGATCTCAGAAGTAGTTTTTGAAATTTTCAACAAGGGCACACTTCTAAAAGAAATTAATAAGGCATTCATAACTTTGGTTCCAAAGCAAGGTGAGCTAAACCAATTTTCTGAATTTAAAACTATATCTTGTTGCAACTCCATTTATAAAATTATCTCAATGATCATTGTTTAAAGAATTAAAGGATTACTTGGTAAACATATTAGTCATAACCAAGGAGTATTAGTCATAACCAAGGAGTTTACATATTTAGGAGGGTAAATGGAGATAACATGCTCATTCTTCAAGAGCTCATTAGTAATTACTCCAAAAAGAAGAGCAATCTTAACTGTTGCATCAAAATTGATCTTAAAAAGGCATATGACAATGTTAACTGGAACTTTATCATCAATATCCTCCATACTATGGAATTCCTAGGTTCTTTCATTCAATGGATTGAGCAGTGCATAATGATTTCTTCATATAGCATTCTAGTGAATGGATAGCCAACCAAATTCTTCAAGAGTTGTAAAGGAATTCGACAAGGAGATCCATTATCACCCTACATATTTGCCTTTATCGTGGAGACATTCCATAAGATAATCATGAGGGTTATTGAAAGAACAAAGGGCTTCAAATACCACTTAAAGTGTAGGAAACTCAAACTGACTAATCTTTGTTTTGTAGACAATATGACTTTATTGTCTAAAGTAGATGCACTATCTACCTCTACATTAATGAAAAACCTTAAAAATTTTCCAAGATATTCTAAATTGCTGGTAAACTGCTCCAAGGGTAACATTTATCTCTTAAGGAGTGCTTCCAGTAGTAAGCAATTGATCTCAGATATCGTTGGCTTCAAGCAACAAGAGCTCCCAATAAGATATCTAAGCATTCGCATTTCTTCTCAAAGACTGAGAACAACAGACTTCATGGATCTCTTTAATAGAATTCAATCCAAAATATCATCCTGGATCTCTAGGCATCTATCGGTAGCAGGAAGAGCCCAACTCATAATCTCAATACCGACTTCCATTAACACTTATCGGGTAACTCATCTAGCCTTTCCAAAGTCCATCACCAAATTAATTGACAAAGTTCTTAATAACTTTTTCTGGTTAGGTAACAAAGATAGAACTTGTAGAAGCAAAGTGAAATGGAGTGAGGTTTACACCCCAATGATTCAGGAAGGCTATAAACAATCATTATGGTGCAAATGGATTCATACTTATTTCATCAAGGATAGAAGTATAGAGGCTCTTGATATTAAACACTTCCCCTCCTCAAACTTAAAAGAAATTTTGAAATTGAGAAATAAATTTCAATATGACTTTATTGCATTGATAGGGAATGAAAAATCCACTAGCTTTTGGTATGATAACTAGCTTTTAGTGGGCAACTTATTAATGAAATTCAAGCAACATCTCTCATATCTTTAATTTCACTTAATGTCTCGATTGTAGCAGCTCTATTAGACCAGGAGATATTCAAACAACCATCACTGTCTGTACCTCTTTTAAATGAAAATTTCCAAACATATATTATTGCAGATGAATAAAAACACACCATTAACGGCAGATTCACTAATAAGTCTTGCAAGAAGTTAATCTTCAAACATCTACCTAAAGTGATTTGGACCAAAACTGTTTAGTGTAATTATATCAACCCTCGAGCTACATTTACCCTATGGATTACAATGAAAGGAAAGTTATAAGCTGTTGATAAATCTCCAGATATATGCACCTCACAAATTGGTTATGTCAAGAAATCGAGGAAAACACTGAACATTTATTATTCAATTGCAACTATAATAGAGGAATATGGAAGGAACTCTGCAGAAGATGTTTGATAACTGAGGAATTAAATAACCTAGATAATATTAAAGTTTGTCATTAAAATAGAAAACACTCTAATAGCACTGCCTATAAATGTTTCTGGATGGTTCTCTCATCAATATTCACAGCAACTTGAGATGAAAGAAATTATAGGATTTTTTAAGACAAATTCGTTCCTATGGAGTAATTCAGCAAACAGTATGTGCAACACATAAGGCTTCAAATTAGTATACAATATCATAGATTGCAAGACAAGGACTATCTTCTTGCCTTTTAGAACGTCTAGTTTCCATTTTACACATCTTGTAAGTCCTACTTGTAATCCTTGAAAGTCACTAAACTTTAGTGCATTTCACTCATTTTGATTCTACAGTTGGATTGTCTGTCAAGGCTTAATACATTAACATTTGTCCAAAAGAAAGATGGATTTACAATAAGTTTAATTACCTTATAACTCTTTTGGTGTGATAATTTCCTATAAATACTCATATTAGGGTTTTCTTAAGGGCTTTATAGGAGGTGTGTGACTTCTACCTTATATTTTAGCATTGTTTTAGAGTTTCTTAATATTAAGAAATGATTTAGGGAAAGGATTGGAAGGAGGTCAACCTCAACATGGATGTAATTTATGATATCTTGTTCTATCTTTTCTTATCTACTTTCTTTTATATTAAGATTGATTTTTTAATTTTGTTTTCATTATGTTGAGTAGCTAAATCCCTAATTAGGTTAAAGGATGCAGTTTATGATGGATATTGGATTATTAATTCATGAATGATTATCATTTGGTTTAATTTATTATGTTTGCTATTAATTACTGGATTTATGTCTAATTACCACATATTTAATATTATGGATTGTTTGAAGGACACAAAGGTGCAGTTTAATATGTGCACTGGAAGAATAAATATTCTAGAATAAAGAAAGGGATTCCCTAAACTAGTGTGATAACTAAATAAATTAAATATTTCTAATGAATCCGATTAAGTTGAGATGCACATTAAGAGGTGGTGGTTACTTAATTGAGTATACTTATGTGCCTCGAGAGGAAATAGATACATTAGGTTAATTGTTATTTCTAATTATTATTTCAACCTTAATAATCATTCTTGCATAAGAATTTAAAATTCTCATATGTGAACCTTAGAACCATAGTGTTTATTTATCTTGATTCCTTTTTTGCTATTCAGTTATCTTGCTTTCATAGTTTAGTGATTTACTTTTTATGAATTTTAGTTTATCTAGTTTAATTATTTGGCTAGGATTAATAAGTTTAGTAGTTATAGTCCTCAAGATTGATAACCTAAAATACTCCAAAATTGTTGCTTACTACAATCAATTATTTGCACTTGTAGATAGATTTAATCAATTGTCTAACGTAGTCCCCTATAGTGCAATATCTTCTTTGTCCTGCCATTTTGTATAGTAGTTGCATTCTTAGAACTTCTAGGTTTCACTCCTTTAAATTTCAAAGTAATGTCCAATCTATTTTTATATGTGGCTATAATAATACTCTAGGATTACTCGTAGCCATACATTAAAGAACTTAAATTTGAAATTCAGTCACAAACACAAAATTAAGAAAGGAAGTTCTAAAATAAATAAATAAATAAATAAAAAGAAAGAAAGAAAAATGATTAGATTGATAAAAATAAAAGTATTCCTAATATATTAGTCCTTTATAACAATGCGAAAACTAAGTTATATAAATCTAAAACATAAAACAATAATAAAAGAAAAATCACTAAAGACAATTGCACCTATCATTTTTATAGTATATTTTAATAAGAGTGAGTGTCAATCTCACAAGGATTATAACTACTATCATTAATCATCTTTCCTTATCTAATCTAAAAATGAACTATTTATTTAAACTATAAGATTAAATAAACTAAAATAACAAATAACAAATTAAAGCAATATATACGAATGAAACAACCAATAGATAAATAAGATCTAGATGAAGGATCTTCCTATATCCTTTATTATGCTTCATTTTTCTTAATTCAATGATTAGCCATAGTTTTTTAGGCTAATAGTAAGTTTGAAGTTACAATTGTATTCTCTCTGAATATGTATGACCCTATCTTTAAGTTGATTAACTAAAAGTTATCTCAAATCAAAACCCCCAAGAAAGCATTAATTTGTTCTATGAATTTTCTTAGTAGATTTGACTCTAACGTAAGATACTTATATGATCTTAGTTCTAGGACCGCATAAAATTCCCATTTTTCATGCCATGACCTATTATACACATTATTTCTTAATTCATATATACATATGATCAGAATCTTCTATTTATGCTACTTCAATTCAACACAATGTAAACTCATGAATAATTCTAAAAAAGTTTTTGGTCTTATATTAAATCAAAGATTTAATTCAAACAATAGCATTAGTTTTTATCATATCTAAATCTCCGTTAATTTAGTTTATAAAAAGAAAAAGAAAACTAATGATCAATAATAAAGAAAACAAGATGAAAGAAATAGTTCTCATAGATCTTGAGTCTTGATCTTCTTGATTGGATCTTGATGGAATCATGAACTTTATTGCTTCCTTCCTATCTTAAAATGCTCCTTTTAATGGATTCACTCTACTTTGGTTACACTCTCATCCTCCAATAGAATTTTTCTTGACTCTTATAGCCTCTCTCCTTTCTTATCACTAAGAATCCCTAAAATTACGACCAGTACAAAATCGACATGGGTCCTTATTGGTATTTATAGTCTTCACCGTGAATAGAAACCATAATTTATGTAAAGATTAATACTAATAAAAGTTACTAACATGGATTCATTTTACAGTTATATTGGCTTAGTACATTCTCTACTGTGCATCTATTAAACACATATCTGAAGGCTATGAAGACATGTCCATTTCTTGGTCATATTATTGAACATAAGACTATGTTTGGGGGTGTTCCTTCGTGTGAAATTTTTTCTAAGTAGAATAAACTAGGTTAGAATATAGGAGGAACATAAGGCCATGTTTACGTCGTTGTTCCTTTATATACCAAGTTGTCAAAGAGAAATAATGCATCAATTGGCTACACAATTTAGAAAAAGTTTCATGTTTTGGTTGTGTTACTAAATATAGGAACATACACAACATATGTTCATCCAAAATCAATATAAAATTTCTCCAAATTCACTCTAACTTGACTAAATTCATCCTTCCTTCATCTTGGAATAAAATAAGGAATGTAAAAAAAGCCACAAAGAATATTAAATTTTATAGAAATCATCCAAAAACAAGTCAAATGGTCTCAAAATCATGCTAAGAACATAACCTTATTAGCTAGCCCTCATATAAAATTTACATTATCTATCCTAGGATACTAAAGACCTAAGGAAGATGTGCCTCT
The DNA here is from genome assembly GCA_027563865.1 of Erythroxylum pelleterianum. NCBI lineage: Eukaryota > Viridiplantae > Streptophyta > Magnoliopsida > Malpighiales > Erythroxylaceae > Erythroxylum > Erythroxylum pelleterianum. The sequence goes on along the minus strand of JAOQMR010000006.1, from coordinate 15,499,866 downwards.
AACAAATCTCAATATCCTTTTAGAAAGTAAGTTAGACACTTCGGGAGAATCCTCAAATTAAGCACGTATGTATTTGCAAATAAGATTTTAGAATGATTTGCAATAAGATGTAAAAGACTTCTACTCATCCATTGATACAACTTCTTATAAACTTTGTACCTTTTTCTATGCTTGTTTGTTTATGGTGATACTCATAGGTGTGTCAAACAGGTCTACCTCTTTCATGTCAAAATTCTTTTGTAGCTATTGTTGTACTTATATATGAATATAAATTTTCATTTCCTTGATTTGAAATCTAAAAAAGAAATTCAATTATATCATCATGATCATCTCAAACTCCTTGGTAATAGTGTTAAAAAATTCCTTTCCTAAAAGTTCACTAGCAATACCAAAAATAATATCCTTAACATAAACTTACACAATGAACATACTTCTTAATAAATAGTGGCACATCTTACCTTTTCAGAAATAATTTTTGATAAGGTACCAAGACTATCATATTAGGCCTTAGCTAGTTGCATAAGTGCATGTAAAGCTTTATACAACTTGTAAACATGGTCAGAGGAGTACTTAAGCAATTTGTACTAATAATGGCCTAAAATACAACTGATTCTTAATGTAACAATTTGTTGAAATGATTTCAACCAAAAAGTACTTAAGCAATTTGTACTCACTAAGCAAAGTCCTAAACATTCTTGAAGTGTCTTATTCTTCCTCTCAACTACTTCATTTTAATGAAGTGTCTTAAATATAAAGGAGCTATGAAACATGCCTTTTTCCTTAAAGATAACTAAAATATCACTTTCAAATTTCCTGTTGTGATCACTCTTAATATATTCATTTGATAAATATTTTCATTTTGAATTATAGTACCTGGCTTAACAAATGTATGACAACTTTCATCTTTATAAATAATAAATAAAACTCCAAGTGAATACATTTTATTAATCATTAATTCCATATGCACAATGCTTATTTCCTAAGCTTGCAAAAGTTGTAAGGTGTAGAAGTCGTCATCAATCTCTTGCTCTTGAAATTTTTTTAGCATTTGACATTTTTCAAACACTCTGTCTCTTTGAAACATTACTATTGAAAGTCCATCGATAAGGTACGTAGTGTTTATTTAGTTTCTCAATCAGCTTGATATTAATCATTGGTGTCACATCCAAGAGTCATCATTCACAAATATTAAGTACTTGACATCCTGATTTGATAAGTGCCATATATGACACACACATTATATAATTGCAGACACATTCTCTTCCATATTTTCAATAAATACTTTATAATTGTTCTTTACTCTTTTATCAATACATGATTTACCTACAAAGCTCACATTATAACCTTTATCATACATTAAACTTTGAAAAGTTTGAAAAATTCTTCCTCAATCCATGCCTTTTTGTAATGTGAGTTCAATTTGAAAATCAAATGACATTTGAACTTTTAAAATATATTCTCTTTAATATATTATGCCAACATATATGTATATATATATATATATATATATATATATATATATATATATATATAAGGAATCAAGGTTATTGATGCAATTTTCAAGTCATTTAAACAAATTTCAAATTAAATATCAAATTTTTAGAAATCACATAATATATGAATTCTAATTAAAGTATCCAAAAATTATAGAGAAACATTAAATAGTACAAGGTAAATTATATAAAACACATATGCTAATTAAAGTTTCTAAAAGATGCATTACATAGAACAATGGAAAAAAAATACCATTCAACTACTAATCAAAATATCGATAATATTTAGAAATTCATTAAAGAATATAAGGAAAAACAATGGATATATAATTTTCAAAAGGATAGAAGATAGAAACCTCTTTTGTGATTTTACTTATTCTAAAAAATATTTTTGTTATTTTAGATTACTTAAAAATTTATGATATTAAAATGTCCAAAAATTAACTTTTACATGATAGCCATAGAGTATTTTAATAGAAACCATAAACAATTGTTAAGGATAGTCCTATATCGTTCAGTTGTACAATAGTTAATTATATTTAAATTTATACTAAAATAACTTAAACATATACTTTTCACAACTCGTGTATTTGATAATGACAAGGCCAGATATAGTGTTTGTGGTTAACACACTAAGCCAATCCGTGGTAGCAACACGAGATGCGCATATGGATGGAATCTTGTTGAAAAGAAGCAGAGAGCTCGATATAAAAGCATATATCGATGCTGATTGGGAAGGTTGCAGGATGACTCGAAGGTAATGACCTTCGAGTAATTCCCTCGCTGGTTTGTAGGCACCTCATAGGATGAGACAGCTAGCTCAAGAATTTAAGGAGGAATAATTTTAAATATTCTAAGCCCAAACCATATATATATATATAGATATATATGAATGTAAGCCGAAAGGGAAGGGATATTCACATATATACTCAAATTGATAGTTACAAGTAGCACATGCACATTAACGAATGTACGTACTAAAAACTTTCCTGCAGATAACAACGTCAAATAATTAGTTGAATTGGTATTAAAAATTTTCTGCTACTTGAATTAAGGATTCTCTTCCTTAATTCAAGTTGGGTTTCCTTGCAGAACTGTTCTGGAAGCGGTCTTCATTCTTCAGAAGCCTTTTTAAGCGCCTCCAATTTTCGGTGGCTGTTTGAACGAAAACAAGGAGGAGGAAATCAAATGTAGTAAATTAACAAGAAATCAGTATTCAGGTTTTCTTTACCTTTTTCAGGGGCAATTTTGAACTGCTTGCTGAAATCATTGGTTTTAATATCTCGAACGAACACACTAGTGAGTCGTCTACGATCAACAAAGCGCCGGCATTGTCGAATTCGCCGCCATAATTTGGAGCTGAAAATATTGTCACTAATTTTCGCTTCGCAAAAAACTCGTATCCGTCCTCCACCACCTAAATCCAATACAAAATTCTCAAATCTAGATTAGAAAAGATTGGCTCCAGAACATTACATCTTGAAATGGTATAGCCTTACCTGGTGACCTCGGCAAATCAAATCAAGGTCGTTCTTGTCGAGAAACTCCGCCACCTTGTCAGCCCCAAAGGTACACGACACCCCTCGATCGCTGTCTGCCCAGCCATCAACCTTAGCATCAGGATCTGACCAAAGGAGGTCACATAGCAGTCCACTGTCTGGAATTTCGGTAGGTCTGGAGATTTCCTTTATTTGGTCCAAAGTTTCCATCTCTGGAGACAGTCCTCCATGCATACATAGTATCTTTTCGTCAATGAGTGCGGCCACCGGCAAACAATTAAAGCAGTCCGTAAATATTTTCCAAAGCCTCACATTGAATCTCCTTTTGCACTCATCATAAAATCCATATACTCTGTTGATCTTCGCATCCTCATGGTTTCCCCTTAAGAGGTAAATTTTATCAGGATATCTGATTTTGTAGGCCAGAAGCAGACATATAGTCTCCAAACTTTGCTTCCCTCGATCAACATAATCTCCAAGAAACAAGTAATTAGCAGATGGCGGGTATCCACCATACTCAAATACCCTCAAAAGGTCTTGATATTGTCCATGTATATCACCTGGAACAGGGCAATAGGTTAGATATATACTGATTGAGAGTGAATTGTACGAAATGAAGATGACTACCCAGTTTTCTCATTTCAGCAATACATTCAATCATGGGACTGAGAAGAAAATGCAATCGAAAGAACACAAATTATAATTACTAGATATTAATATCAATCCCTCCTCTCAAATCATCTCCCCCCTAAAATTCAACCGCTTTATCCCCACTAACATGAATACCCTACATAAGTACCAAATTCGGACTGATATGCCAAGGTTAAAAAGCAGTTCATCAAATGATCCATATGTGCAGACCGTCCCAATATGGAGGGAAAATATATATTCCTTACCAACCCAAATTATATAATAAAAAAAAGATACAAAAGCCCGAATTGATACCCACCATTTTACAAAAACCTCTCTCAACGATTCCATCCAAAAAATCGTTTGGCATCCAAATGAAAATTACAATACCGCGTGATACCAAGTAAACATGGAAGAGCACAATCGAATACCAGGATAAGGAATAAATATCAAGAGGATAAGGTAAATGCTGACCACAGATGCGAATGGGAGCTTTTAATTCAAGGAGATTAGGCTGAGAGAGGAAGATTTGTCGTGCGTTAACACATAATTGACGGATCTCTGCCTCAGAGAGCTGCACTTGCTTGCCTCCTTTGCCCTCCAACAGCCTCCTTATTACGTCATCCAACACCCCCTTATCCATCATTCCTTCCATAGTCATCATCATCATCTTAATCTCCAAAACAAATCCGACTCCTCTGTTCAATTTGAAGAACTAAAATTGAATATGAAAAGTATGTTTTGGAAGGAGGAAAGCTAAAAACTTTGAGGTCAAGAAAGACAACCCAGATCGATTACCGTATTAAAACTGTGAGATGACAGAATTAGAAGGCAGTTTGTACGGGGAGAGAAAAAGGGAAAGCGTGGAATTCATTGAAATGCATCAAAGCAACCAACTTTTAAGAGAAACAAGGTGGGAAAAGAGTGAAACGATTGGTGAATAGAAAAAGCATTCAGATATGACTTAAAAGGATGATAAAAAGAGTCTAAATAATCGAGCTTGAAAAATTCATACTCAAGAAGATCAAATGGCCACCCTGTAGAGATATAGGAGAATCGTAGAAAAACAAAGAGGAGAGACAAAAGATGCCAGAGATAGCAAATGGAAGAGAGAAAGAAACAAATTATAAAGATGGGATGTTATTCGCTACTGAATCTCTCCTTCTACATATTCTCTCCAAAAAGCCTATTTTCTCTGCCAACTGCCAATAAGCGTCAATACGAGACGTTGAAACCTTCAAACTTAGATTAAAGAGAGAACGGGAAAGTGGCCCTAGGTCCTATGCAATTATTGAGGAAGTACAAAACCGCGTTTTTTAATGGCCGGTTAATCCGTGTCCTCTTCGTGCGCTCCTTATTCCTTACCTGGGCGACTTGTATAAAGATTTAAGAGTATGTTTGGATGTGGGTAGATGGGTGGAAAGGCAAGGAATGGAATGGCCCAAATGGTTTAGACCATTGTTT
>JAOQMR010000006.1:15462269-15485329 GCA_027563865.1 Erythroxylum pelleterianum | reverse complement strand
AACTGTGTAACAATCATATAATGCATGAACAGACAATCTATCCCATCCTATGCCAAATGACCATTCTACCCTTCCAGTTGAGGGTGGGATGTTACAGTTCAGGCATTAATTCAAAATGGTAACTAGATATGGCCTTTCCACTCACTAAGAGGTTCCTATAATATTGTGGAAAGTATTCCAAGACACCAACCAAATTAAATTCACACAAATAGTATGCAATGTGAGCTTGATAAATCAAGGACCTTCACAACAACTTCGTACAAGAAATTACTGTTAGGATCCCCTGAGAATTTTCCCAACTACAAATTTTTATGGAATACTAGTATATCACTATCTTATTCATTTAGTTTGCAGTTGGCTTCCCTTCAAAGGCTAGAGACGAGGGACAAACATAAATTCTCCATCCCTGATCCTAAGAGCGCACTACGTGATCTCTCAATGGAATCATACAATCACTTGTTTTTTGAATGTGTCTATACCAGCCTCCTATGGAATCAACTTTTATTGTTATTTAAACTGCATAGAACCAATTAGGGATGGATCTCTAAAGTACCCTAAGCAGCTAAAACCAAATTCAATGCTAAAGGGGATCATAAGCTATTCAACGCTGGATTTGCTTTGTTTGTCCATCATATATGAAGATTGAGAAATGATAAAGTTTTTAGAGATAATGTTGCTAAAAGAGACTCCAACTTACATGGATTTTTGACCAAGCTTAGGCTGATTGCTTTGACAAGTGTATACAATGATGTAATCTCAATGAGGTTAAAATATAAACTAGACTTGTGAAGTATGTTAACTTTACTTGTAAACTTCTCAAATTAGTCTTCTTTTAAACTTAAGTTGTTAACTCCTAATTCAAATTGAGTTGGTCTATTTGTTACATGTGATTTGTTGAATCCTTTCCATTAATGAATTCCATTTATTACTCTAAAAAGAAGAAGGATTATAATGATTTGATTCAGACTTAGTGTTTGTTTGGATGAGCTTTTGGGAGGTCAATAAGTACTTTTTTCCACCACAATAGTCTTTTTAAAGATAAATGAGTGTTTGGTTGTAAAATAAAAAAGCACTTCTTTAATATATATAGCTTTTTTGGCAGCTAAGATACATATTTTAAGAAGCTTAAATTTGGAGCTTCTAAAAAAAGTCTCTCAAATGACTTTTTCGGGTAGATTTTTCATAGCAATTAATGAGTCTATTTTTTAGTCCCTTTTGCTCTTATGTTTTACACATAATTTTCATAATACCCACAAACTCATCTTCATGTTTATTTTGCAAACTCATATTCTCTATTACAATAAAATGTATACTTTATTATGTATTTAACTATTTACTCAACTTGAATATTTATTTTGGGATTTATATAATATTATTGGACTTTTTTTATATGTTTTAATATTTATTTTTTATATTAGTTTTACTTATGTTATAATTCATATAAAAGCTTTGATTAGATATATTTTTTATTTATGTTTCATATGGTTTAAAATTATATAATAATTTATATATTGTGCTTTGCATATTGTTTAATATACTTTAAATAATATTTATATACATAAATAATTTTTATTACAAAATAAAATATAGTTAAAATTAAAAGTGTTTTTTATTTTTATGTTTCTAAACAGTCTATACTGTATGAAGCTCTTTCAAAAAAGTTCTTTTTTAAATGACAGCCAAACAGTCAACTGATTTCTTAGAAAAGTTTTTCTCATAAAAGTTCTACAGAAAAAGCTCTACTGGTATAAGCCCAACCAAACAGAGGCTTAATATACTTGGTTTCTCCTTGTTCTAGGTTATTCAATTGAATTACATATATGCTCTACTTCATCATTCATATATTGTTTGATTTATTATAATAAAGTTGCTAATATCACTAAAAATAAATTGATTAGTAGTAATATATTTTGTTATTACAAAAATCATATCGTTAATACCTTACTTGTTCAGCACTCATGTTCATCGCTGACTTGATGTCCATCCAATTCTTTGACTTGTAGAAAAATTGAAGTAATAAAATTGGAATTCACTGAACAAAAATGTTGTAAATAGTGTACTAGACGTAATGCTAGATTTGATTTTGGTACAAGATAATATCGACACTATTAAATGAATAATTTTTGTAAAATTATAAAATAAATTTTAATTTTATAAAATTATAAAATAGTCCATTAATTTACAAAACCAATTATAGCTAATTAGAGCTCTTGGAATTATCTATTTCCTAAAATTTAAACAACCAAAAAATGATGATACCTAATATTCACAAGAAATTGATCACTAACAAAATGCATGCCACGGCATGAACATCATAAGTTCCAAATCCCAAAATTTGCGGCTTAACCTCATAACCCATAATTATATAGTTGCTGCATAAATCACAAAATTTGTGACAATAACCCATGTCAAGAATTGCTTTAGCCTTCTGATCGTCTGCCCCTTAAAATCGTTTAGAATCATTTTTACATTCATCAGGGTACTCTTCAAGAATATGCTCTGATCAGTATGTTCAACAACTACACTTTTAGGCTTTTTTGTGGAATATCATCGAGCACATTGTGTGCGTTTAATATCTCATCACACCCAACACACAAGTGTATCAGTTTCGCGTGTCATGGGAGACAGCTGTTGAAGTAAATCAAGTGGTGTAATCTTGGAAGCTCAAAATCTTCTGAAACTTCAAGGGACTCCTATACCATACCACATGTGCAGGCAACAACGAAACGCGAAACTGGAGAGGGTGAGTTGAGATTGGGAGATTAAGCTAAGTTTTTCATATTCAACAAAGAAGCTGAAGCATGCGTCGGGGAGAAGAAGAAGGTAAATAGATTTTTTTTCTTCAAGTTGATAATTATTTGGCTTGATTTTACAATTTAATTCCTACATGTCACTGATATTTCGGGTTATCAGTCGAGACTGACTGATACCAGCTGACATCACCGGTACCACCCAAAAATTTGAATCTAGTACTAAGATCTGGCACTAATCATTGACCGATGGACGGTATGAATATCGTATCATTTTTGCACTGACAAAGTAATTCCATTGTTCAAGTTAGCTTCATTAAATATCTTTAAGTGGGTTCGCCTTGAGATTAACAAAAATATTCTGTCCTATTACATTTTTTTAGTGGGTTGGCGTGGTGAATTCCTTGTTGATGAAGATGCACAAACAATCTTTCTTGATTACAAGTACCACCAACCGCAAATCATTCCTGTAGTTGCAACTTTGATTCTTATTAATTTCTCCAATACACAAAAAACAACTATTTTCCTTATAGCCTACTACTTTTATCCTATTTTTTCTTTATAATTATATTTATAAACATGATTTCCAAATCTTAATCACTTTGGTCAGAGAATTATTTAAATCATTGTTAATCAAGAAGAATGGAAGATTCTTTCTAGCTACTTTATCTTTTGTTAACTTGCACAATTGTCTCGTACTATATTCAAGTAGTATCGATTGAGGTGTTCTACAAGTAATATGTTATAAGTAGCATCAAAATATAGTAATTCTCGTATAAGATATATTGGTAATCTCAAATTTAACAATCAATTATATATCTATCATAATGAGGAGATCTAAGTAGATATGAGTAATGTTTCATTCGAAGTCTTTATAACTAGGTCAGTTTATCCTCTAATAAACACCCACACTTTTATTTAAGTATTTCTATATTTTAGTTTATAAGATTGGCCACTTCCTTCGTAAGAAAGAAACACAATGTGTGATAGTTTTTCTACTTTTTTAAAATCTAATTTTAATAGAGCAATGGCTAAAGATAACCTACGAATAATATATAAATGTAATGTGAATCATGATATGATTATAATTTTATATGCAAAATATATTTTTCCTATGAATTTTATTTTATACATTAGTTAAACATAAAAAAAATACATTAGTTCAAGACTTAATTGCATTTATTGGTGGAGGAACAATAGTATAGATTGGGTAGGAAGATAAATTGGATTGAAGGAATTTGGTTCTTCTTGATAAAGGGAAATTGCTCAGAAAATAATAGATAGGAATATGTGGTAGTCATGTGTTTTGATTTATTGTGAATTATGATTCTCTCATGAATCATTTTCATCTAATGGAAAATGGACCAAAAACTCTACTTCTTATGTCAACCCCAATTTCACGTTTTTAGAAACAGTCACTTTATTTAACTCATATCTAATTTGCTTTCTATGTCAAGTTGAAAGAAGAAAACTAGAAAAGGCAGAACTAGAACTACCAAATGAAAACTGACCCAGTTGGTTGGCAAGGCAAGATGAGGGCTTTTTAGGCACAACATTATTGGTTTGCTGCTAAAAATATTCTGCAGTTTCTTCAACCGGACACCTCAATCAAGAATAAGAATAAGCACAATCAGATTCTCTTTATGCATATAAAAGCTTGGAATGTCAAATGACCTTCAAGTGCGCAAAAGAACAAAAATAAATATATAAATAAAAAAGATTTTTGACATATTCGTTTCAAGGATTTTGTAGTCTAAAATGCCTTTTCCTTTTGTAGTCTCAATGTGAATGACCTTGACCTGAAAATATAATTGCGTTCCATAATGAATCAAAAAATAGACACCTACAGTATATATCTTTGTTTTTCTTTCAACCTCTTACCATAAGCTAATATGATATACAAAATCTACTTCTATAAATTACAAAATTAGTCCCCCATGGACTTTCATATTACAATATTATTACATTACTGAGCAAGCATTTGGGTTTTCGTCGCTGAAAATCTCGAACGAGTTGCACGACCTCGACGAGTAAGAGTCCAAATCCGTCGGTGGAGGCTCGCTTGCCGTACACGGATGCATAAACGCATGTAAATAAGATCGAGCGCAGTATGATGCATTGTACGACGGACTCGGGTTACAAGCATTATAATTTACAGCGTACGCTGTAGGGGAATAATAATGTGCATCTTGGTAGGCATACGCATGGTAACTAGGAGGTCTATGATTGGGTGGATATGTAAGTGTAACCTGACCTTGACCTTGACCTTGACCATGACTATGTGATCCTGTGCTTGCGGATGCATCGACAAACAGTTCGCCCCCTTGGACATTGCTGTTCCCTTTCCCTTTATGCCCTTTCTTTTTCTTCTTTTTACCTCCACCTCCACCTCCACCGCCACCACAACTCTTTTCAGCTCCATCACTTTCAACAATCGCAACCTTGTCGGTCGCTGGAGAAGGGTTAACAACCGACGGGAAGGTCACTACTTGCTTCACGTCGGCTTTCAATTCCTTTACTTGTACGCCAGATTTACTGGTTGTTGTTGTTGTACCGACTTCGCCGGTTTTGCTGATGACCTGAGGATAACCATGACCGCCATCGCCGCAGTTTTTAGTGGGGTGGCAGCCACCATATGCGGAGGGTTTAGAAGGGTCGTGTCCTCGTACCACTTCAGTCATTTTCACTGTTTCTTTCTCTTTCTCACCGCCACCAATAGCAGCTTCTTCAGTGGTTTCTTGGTCGCTATGTTTATTCTTCCCTTTCTTTTTTTTGTTTTTTTGATCAGATTTTTTTTCGGGCCATAACTCTGCATGCTTCCCTGTCTTCACCAGCTTCTTGATCAAAACATCTGCGTCTACGTTTCCTACTACTGTCACCTTCTGTTGTCTCAAATCAATATCTGTTGTATAAACACCTGCAAGAGGAAAAGATCATTGGCCAAGGAAACATATAGAGAAAATCCAGGAATCGTGTTCGTGATACGGTTAGATATATATTGGCAAAATAAACAACACCCAGATGGGAAAAAAGCAGTCTTGAAGTTGTAACAGAAAAAGAGGAGGGAAATTGACACTCTAGAAAGAGTGAAGCTGAAATGAAAGAATGTGAATAAACTATAAAGTACATACCATCTATGTTAGTCAAGATCTTTTTCACTTTCCTCTTGCAGCCTTCGCAGTGAATGGAGACTTTCAAAACCCATGTCTAGGGAAAAAAGAGAAGATATTATTCGAAACTGAAGCAAATCTCCCCAGAAAGATGACATCTTTAAATATATTAAGATGATCGTGAATTACCTTGCACTTAAGAGGGCGCTCTGCAACTTCTTCTTCTTCTTCTATTATAAGTTCTTTGGCTTCTGGTTTGGTACCTTCTGTTTTGTCCTCTATTTTTACTTGCGTAGCCATTAGCTAGAAGCAGTGAGGGTCTGGGTGGTGCTTTGAAACAGGGGAATAGAGGATTTGGGAATGCGTGGGGATTCTGGGAAGTGGTTAAGAGAGGAAGGAATGCATTAGGAAAGAGATGGGTACTTGGTGGAGGAGGAATGGCGAAGCTGCCGATACTCATTCTAAATTTAACTTATAATATGCCTTTTCTCCTGACTCAGTACCTGTAGCTTTCACTTCCTCTCGTTTTTCTCTCTTTTTTTTTTCCGAATAAAAATAAAAAAACAATAGTAATAACAAAAACGAAAATAAAAACAGGTAGGCCTTAAGAATTTTAGCTTTACCTTTTTATTCTCCTTTTCAAAATGCTTGATAAAAGCATTCATAAACGTTATGTTTATGCTTACTCGGCAGGCATATGATGCTTATGCAATTTTGGTACAAATTTAATTAAAAAAAATGAAAAGTGGTCGAGACAATAAGAACTTGATCAAATAGATGTCTAATTGTGTTTTTAATTTGTTAGGTTTTCTAATAAATTCGTAATAGTTACTTATATTAATTTTTCATAATAAATTCTAACTATATGTATACACAAATTTATAGGTGAAGGATGTGATCAAGAGCAATTTTTACTGCAGAATCAAGTCAGAGTTATTTTTAAGTAAATAAATTGCATTAATAATTAACCATAGTTTATATGAAATGTACAAAACAATAGATCAAATACAATCTAAGACTATTAAAGTTCATTAAGATACCAAATGTGTAACATGTGAAGACCACTACAACTCACTAGAACTCATTAGAGGAACCAATTTAATTTCACAAGTGAGAAAAGTGACAAGTTTTGACTTCTAGTTATAAGCGGCTCTCTAATACGTCTAATGTTGCATTTACTTTTTTTTTTTGATAAATCAGAAAGATTAAATGAAAGAAAAATTATATACATCAAGATATTGTCAAAGCAACATTCGCTTAATCCCAGCTAAAAGAACTGGCAGCAACATGAGGGATCCTATACAGCCCCTCACCAAACAATATACACAAGACAGAAAACAGCCAACAACCACAGCTCCCAAAAGAAAGGCAAGATTACCAGCAACACACCAAAACAAGATAAAAGACGCAAACACCAGAATATGCTATCAAAAACAGTAGTCACGGCAACAGAAGAAGCGGCTCTCCAATGGAAAGAGAGACAAAGGGAACGACTTTGAAGACACCATCACAGCTGCAAGGGAGTACACTGATGCGGGAAGCCAAGAGGACATGGAGAAAAACACAACTACGGTCGAACAACGGAGGAGGTACCTGCATAAAAGAAAGAAGAAGAAACAAGGAAATTAAGAACAACAACCTCCCACTACCTTCTCTCGGCGTGTAAGCTGAGCTGTTCCCGTACTTGGAAGATCATGTTAGTAATAATGTTCCCCTCTTCCAATGCTGCATTTTTGAAGGTTCTAAGGTAGTGGGCACTCTGGTCTATGCCAAGGCGACCCACTCTCCCCGTATCTGTTTATCCTCTGTATGGAAGTATTCTCTAGGACTCTGACTCATACTATAGCTGCCACTCCTAATTTTCAGTTCTATTGGAGATGCAAAACTCTTAAACTGTCCCATCTTTTGTTTGCTGATGATCTGTTACTATTCTGCCATGTTGATCTTGTCTCAGTGAATACCTTACTTACCTGTCTGCGTACCTTTTCTTCCTTCTCCGGCTTGGAAATGAATCAAAGCAAAAGTCAGTTCTTTTTCTCTCCTGAGGTGGATTCTCTGCCATTTCAGTTGGAAACCTTTTCGGGGATTCAAAGGGGAACTCTCCCTATTAGATATCTCGGTGTGCCGCTCTTGACGGGTCGATTGAATCGGCGTGATTGTATTCCTCTATTGGATAAAATTGATGCCCGAGTTAATAAATGGACCCATAAAGCCTTATCCTACGCTAGTTGAATTCAATTGGTTATTTCTGTCTTGTCCACTTTTCAGGTCTGCTGGGCTAGTCACTTCCTGCTTCCTCTATCGGTCCTTAAAGAAATTGAGTCCAAACTTAGGAATTTCCTTTGGTCTGGGAAGGTTGAGTCAAAATATCATGCTAAGGTTATGTGGAATGACCTGTGTCGTCCTAAATCAGAGGGTGGGTTGGGGCTTAAACATTTATCTACTTGGAACAATGTTTTACTAGGAAAAAGAATCTGGATTTTGTTCAATGATAAGGAAGCATTGTGGGTGAAGTGGGTTCACTCAATTATTCTTAGACGGTCTACATTCTGGAGTGCTCAGCCTAATGCTAATAGTTCGTGGAGTTGGAGGAAACTTATTCAGGTAAGGAATGTTGCATTTACTTACATGCTCTGGAAAGTTGAACTTGCCCTTGAAGATCCTCTGGTTCCTTTCCTACTAAACACCATAAATCGTGTTGCGAAGAACCAGACTATACAACAACTTTCATAAACTTGCAAAGGGAACATAACCATTAAATTATTCTCAACAAGCCTTTGATTTATAGATCTAAGTTACAAAATCCAATAACATCCCTACAAATAAAAAAAGGGCAATTAAACAAAAGATGCATATCGGTTTCTTAGTCCATCAAACACAACATACAATTCATATTAATTAGTGCCTCTTATTCTATCTAAGGTGGTGGGCCTTTCTTTAATTACAAGCCACAAAGTAAATGAGAATCTTAGGATAAGAAGCTTGTTCCATATAAGAGAACATCAGTTCACAGTTATTGCTGTTGATATAAAGCCCAGAATAAGCACTAAATTCCTCTAAAGATCTCATTAAGCAAGCCATTGAGGCTTCATTAGCTTTACAGAATAATAACAAATAAATAGAAAAGGTAAGATAGGTGACAACTAGCTTGTTAAACTTTTTATAATTCTTAAAGTCACGATCAGTAAGCACAATTTTCTAGACAATGGAATTAAGTATCTTAATGCATTTAGTAAGGAGATAAGGGGAGAGTGAATCACTTTGCCTTCGCCCTCTAAAACCCTTGATAAATTGACTAGCTTCCCTATTTATCAAATCACTAAATGAAGTAGTGGTTATGCATTAGGAGATCTAAGTAGTTAACTTGTTAGGGAACCCAAATGCTTGCAGAGAAAAAAACATAAAGCCTAATTAACTAAGTAAAAAGCCTTATGAATATCAAATTTGATAGCATAATTAGCTCCAGAGCACTTAATATGGTAGTTCTTTAATGCTTCCTATGCTAGCAACACATTGTATCCATTACTTCTACCTTGTATAAAAGGAGCTTTGATATTGGATAATGAATGAAGGAAGCACATATTTTGATCCTGTTAGCTAACAACTTGTAGATGATTTAGTAAAATGTATTGCAATAAGAAATTGGTCTAAAGTCCCCCAAAGAGTTTGGATTATGTGTTTTTGGGACTAAACATAAATGAGTGCAATTTTATACCTTCAACTTCTTGGCATTATCTAAGAATTCGTCAACAACTTTGCATTTATCAAACTTAATGGAGCTGCAATTTTGTTAATAAATGAAGCCATTAAACCCATCAAGGCCTAGGACTTTATTGGGACTAATAGTGAATGCCATAGCACTTATATCATCATTAGAGAAGCTCCTTTTAATAAATTCAGACTACTCAAGGGAGATTACCTTAAAAATGGAAATTCCATGAAGTAGGCAAGCAGGATTCCTAACGTCTAGAGTTCCTAATACTTTCGTATATTAATCTCTAGCACAGATTTTGAGATCATTATGATCAGTGATAATTATATCCTCATCAATGAGTAACTTGGACATTTTATTATGATTTCTCCTAGCAAGTAGTGACCAATGGAAGAACTTAGAATTAGAGTCCTTATCTTTTTTTAAATAATTAATAATTCATTCAAAGAATACTAGGTAGTGTACAACCTTAGCTAGGTTACACTTAGCATTAGGATAAAGCTTGTTCTAAGTTAATTAAATCCTTAATTCTGCTTGATTAATTCAATAAAACATAGGTGGAGAAATATCAGAGAGCCATACATTGTTCAAGCAAGTGATCACCATTTCCTTGCTTTATCCGTAGGTTCCAATCCTTACTTCATACAAGAGCAGTTGCTTCATCACTAAGGCTTAGTTTCCCCATTAACCATCTTTTACTTCCTACTAGTTCTAGTAGCCTACTTCCTTATACTTATTGTGTGGACTATATGTAGACTTCACCTTGCTTCCATAAACCATTCCTTCCATGAATAGAGAGACTTTGCACTTCACATCAGGTTGCATGTTAGATGTTTACTTTGATTAATGTTCCAATTATCTAGCATTTTGCTACTGATTGTGTGTTTGCCTTTATAAACATTGATGTACATTTTGATTTTGTTCATAGTGCTCCATGTAGTCTCTTGTGCAATAGTCAAGAAGGATTGGAAGATTCTATTGTTTCTCTTATATCAAATGTTGGCAATATGGTATGCTAATGCGATATAAACTGTCCATCTATCTCCTTCTTGTATGTGAGTGTGAAGTATGCTCCATTCTACTATAAATGACCAGGATGTAGGTGAATTATTAATGACACACATTACCACTATAGATCTCCAAATTCTATTAGAGTAGTGACATAGGAAGAAGAGGCGATCATGAGATTCACCATAATTCTTGCATAAGGTGCCCATTTAGGGATATGGAGGAATTTACCTACTCTATCCAACGTGGCTAATCTTAATTTTAGAGTTTGCCATAATATGTGTGCATGCCTAGAACTGTAATTTTTTTACCATACAATCTGGTGTCAATTGACATAAGGATGATCCATATTCTAAATAAGCATAGTTGACCAAGTGGAGAATCATCCCAAAGCCTCTAACTTCCACTTAACCTTGTCTACTTGCCTTTTCAAATTTATTTTGGATAGAAATTGAACCGCATTTAGGGTTAAATCCCTGTTAGAGCATTATTTTAAAATGCTTAAACTACAAGCAACATTAGCATTTTGTCTGATGGAGCTTTTCAATCCCTCTAACTCAAGGATATGATAAAGAGTACCATAAGGGAAGCATGGATTAAACTAGAAATTGAAGTGTTCCTTATTACCAACTTGGTATTCTCAATGTGATTTTAGTTTGTTTCTAGTTTTTCTAAGGTGTTATCAATATTAAGGCATTTCTAAGGATTTTGAAGCTCTATAAGGATTTCCCTTTAATGTGCTACGAATCCACCCACTTAACTTACATAGATTGTTTGTCTTGAATCAGCCTCTATGTCTTTTTAGTTAGAAGATACTTGTTCAATATTCTTGAAGCCATATTGCCTAGCCCCCTTACTTTTGTTGTTGGCATATTTCAATCCATTTCACTCAACTTCCTTTGGATTTTAGCTTGTGACCAAACCATAGGAAAAATTTAAGGATTCTATTTATCTTCTTGGTGAAGAGAAAGGAACTTTTAGATATTGGAAAGGTAGATGTTATGCCCTGAATCCTGTAATAGAAGCTAATAGTGGTTTAATGTTGTTTGCACTTCTACATATGAATATAAAATTCTCGTTGTTGTTGATAAATAGTCCATACATTCTATGAAATATCTTGAGGGTTAAGTTGAGGGATGAGACTAATTATAATCCTTATTGGAGAACACATACAACCTATCAACAAAACTTAGCCTTATGATTTTTAGCTTTTTACGTTTCCCATGGAAGTTAAAACTCAAATTTTTCTCCACCAACCTGGCTAACAACTTGTTAAGAACTTCAATTTCTTGTGAGAATAAGTAAGGGAGAGTGGATCCATTTGTCTGATCCCACTTGCACCATAGATTGCTTTGATGGTTCACAATTAACAAAGATTTTGAAAGATACAGTGCTTACACATTTTTGAATCCATCTTAAGTGGTGGAAACCTCTGAGCATATGATACATTGATTAAGAGAGACCAATCCACCATATCATATGCTTTTTGGAAACCAACTTTCATGGCACAATTCTTGTGACCTCTCTTTCTTGTGTAGTGTTTGAGGAGCTCTTATACAATGGATATGTTTTCACCAATAGATCTATCAGGGATGTAAGCTCCTTCTATATACTCAATGTGATTTGGGAGTATAGCCTTCAATCTTACTAATAGAACTTTGGAGATGATTTTATATATTATGTTGCAGTAGGCTATGGGTTAAAATTCACTAAAACTAGTATGATTTTTACTTGTCGGGACTAGTGTGATCAAGGTGTCGTTGATTTCTTTTCGTAACTTGCCCTTATAAAGAATTCCAATACTGCCTCCACTACCATTTTATTAGTGATATGTCGTGTTTTAAAAAAGAAATTGGCATTGAATCCATCTAGACTTGGAGCTTTCTTTGGATGCAATGATTTAAAGACCTTGTTAATCTCTTGAGTAGATAAAGGTTCAAAGAGGAACTTGATTTCTTGAGGGGATAGTTCCCTCCATAAGGGAGATCAATCACCTGAATGTCCTTAAAATAATTCCTTATTTTCATAGAAGTATTTGTGAGCTATTCTACCTTGTAATTCTTCAATGCATATTGTAGCATTGAAGTTCAATACATATTGTAGCATTGAAGGAGCTAGGGATCCTTTGTCACAAGGCAATGCATTTAAGCTTAGTCCATAAAGCAGCCCTCTAAGATGATTAGTTATAAGCATTTATAAAGGATAAATGGACGTTAACTTTCAGTTCTACTAATTGAACCTCTAAATGTATGATCTGGTCCTGAATTATGGAATTGAGGGTTGAAACTTTAGTTTCATTACACATTACTAGTATTCTCCTATGGGGATGTGCATCATACTTGTGTATTATCTTCCATTAACATGGAAAAATCCCAAAATATCATGATTACATTGCTTGATTCGAGATTCCAAAATACCTAGTAGGATAGGCTTATTTTTTGACGTGAAATGTAACATCCCATTACCTGTAGGAAGGCTAGAATAGTAAATATGAGTGGTCAGTGAGAGCTTAGGAATGCATTTTTCATGCTCATGCGTAATCTGTCATACACATACAAGTGAATAGTGAATTTTTCTGCATATGAAATAATTGTACATGCATTCATGAATAATTTTGGGTATAATTGGATTAAATTGTATTATTTTTGAGAAATTGGAAATTTACCATATTGGAATTTTATCGGTTAATAAAATTGTTATATTTGTGAATTTTGGTGAATTTAGGATTTATTTTCGAAATTTATAGAGTATTATGGAAAACAGGAATAGGAATTAATGATATTTGGAGATAATTAGATTGTAAAGACGAGACTTATGAGAGTTAATGGAATCAGTTAAAAAGAAACTTAGTTTAGGCTTAGACCTTAAGAAAGTGACAAGTGTCACTAACTCAGTAAGTGGGTTTTATATTTTGTTAGAAGTAAGTTATAGTTATCTGAGAGTTGGAAAAGGCTTAGTTATATGTTTAAGTTAACTTCTTCAAAATCATCTTCTCCGAAATTCTTCCCAATACACAAAGTTTTTCATCAAACACCTTTTGAGAAATTTCTTTGCTTTCCTTTTTCCTATACAAATCCCATCTTGCTATTTGTCTTTTCTGCTTAAGAAAAACCCGAAGTTGGTAATTTTGCATAGAGGAATAAGTGTTTTTGCATGGAGTTTAGAACTTGAAGATAATTGAAGATTTTGGGGTTTGCAACAAAGGAGCAACTGGAACATCAACCTCCAGATGCTGCCGGAACTTCCAGGCATTATCTTCTGGAGCAACTAGTGAATAACCTAGACAGTTTCTCTCAATTATTGTTTGCTTAAATTATGATCTGAATGATAAATGCATGTGTTTGATTGTTGATTTCCAGACAGGAGGCCCGATGATTGTGAAATATGGAATGTATATTGAAGTACTGCTTGAATGTGAATGTGAAGACCTATGTGTTTTCTAATGTGATTGATCGTGGTACATGCATTCAATTCATGAATGTACAATCAGATAATGACAGTTGTGACCAGAGTAGCCACCGATCAAAGTTTAAAGCTCAACGTGTGAAAAAAACCTCAAGCTCAGACAGTGCTTAAGAGCCTAAGGCTCACAATGTAAAATGAGCCCTGTATCCTCATTAGATAAGGGACAGTTATTAATGAGCTCAGTATCCAAAATAGATACGGAACAGTTCATGCACTCGACCACAACAACGTAAAAATTAAAAAAGTGTCTCATGAGCATTTCATATGCATTTTATTAAGTATGTTTGCTAGATTGAAATGCCAAAATTGCCCATGGTTAAGTGACAATTTGATATACATGATCAATTATGCAAAAGTGTGACTGTATGTTATGTGAAATGATATGTTACATGAATTGAGTGAACCATCGATGATGGTCACTCACTAAGTTCGCAAAACTCACCCAAAATTTACAAATATTTTTCAGCATCAGGAGAATACCCCTTTAGGCAAACGGGAGTATCCCTACAGCATACAAGTGAATGATAGAGGTCGGGATCAGTTCGCGTCTGCATTGTATTTCTTTATTTTCGTACTTTCGCAAATTTTGTATTAAGAAATGTATTCTGAAATTATTGTACAATGTGTATGCGAATGTAATCATGTTGTATTGACTTTATGATTGTGAGTGTTTTGTTTCTAGAAAGGGCCCTAGTGATTAACGAAATTATGATGATTTGAAAAATGTTTATAGAATAAAATGGGCCCTATTTGATGATTGATTTCCATATACTATGTTTGTGGTTAGATAAAAAAATTTTATATAGAGTTTTGACTAATTAAGTGCTTTAGCATGCCACCCTTGTGGGGCACGATCTCGGATATCACTCCAGATGTTGAGCACGTGTCTTGCGGGAGTGGGGTGCTACATGAAATCCTTTAACAAAACTTTTTTTTCCTCAGGGGAATTGAGACCATTGACATTCCATACTGAGAAGATCATAAGGTTTAGTTAAATGAGGACTTTTTCCTTCTCCTCAACCTTATCTTCCTAGCAGTCATGAAGCCTGTTTCATCATTACTGCAGGTGTTAGTTACTATAATTACCTTGGTGGGAGTACTAAAGCATTGCTATCAGTTGCTACTTCTTATGAGCTTTTATCACTTTGTGGGTTTCCATTCACCTCTATATTGATTACTCCATTATGACCTATTATTACAATTAGCTTAATATTGTTGTCTTCTTCATCTGTTATTGTTATATTCTAAGTCTATATATTGACATAATCATTTGGGTCTGGACAGAAGCTATACTTGAATGATCACACATTTGCCAACAATTGCACAATTGGAAGTAAGGAACCCAAGAAAGTTAAAAACAAGTTTAGTATAGAAAAACCTTGACCCGATGCCTATATAAGACAAGAACCAAAGGTATAAGATAGGTTTTGAATGCCATAAGATAATAATCTTAATAAGTTCACAAGTTAACAAAAGAACCAAAGAGAAATTAACTTCACTTAATGAATTTTGAGTTTTTCTTAATTGTCTTGAACAATACAATGCTTGCCTTTATATAGGCATAAGATAAAAGCTAATTAAGGAAAGAAATCATCCTAATTGAATAACTTGATCAAAATCATTATTTGATTAAGCTAATTAAGGTAGGATATGTTGTAGAGCCATGGGTTTATATATCTCATGCATGGCTATGGAGTGGAAACATTGGAATCAATATTCTAACACCACAACATCCCCAGAAAATCCAAAATCCATGTGCATGTATAAGTAGAATGTAAGAACATGAAATTACAACTTATGCACCTTACAAATGCTCCTCCTTTCTTGAATCTTCTACTCGTTTGGGTTGTAGCAAACACCAAACACCTTCAACAGTCAGTGAAGAACACTCAAAGATGAAGAAAAATTAGTGTGTAAAGGTTAGAGCACAAGCAAGATGAATTCAAGGAGATACTCAATTGAGAGTTAGATCATAAACAAGTTACATGCAATTAAACTCATGCAAAGATTGCATATAATTGCATAAACAAACCTCATGATCACTCCTCTCAATCTCTAGAACTTTTCTGGACCCTTTACCTCTCAATTGTGTGTGTTTTTGGCTTAATTTCATGTGTACATAAGTGAAGAACTCACTTATATACTACTTGTCATAAAGTGGGTCATAATCGTGAATTATCAGTTATTTTGGGCACTTGAATTAACTCTTAAAATTAAGTCAAAAACACACATGTATAAAAGATCAGATGATATACGATCGTGACTAGCTTAAAATGATAGCCATGCACACTTTGTATATCATCCGATCTTTTATACGTGTGACCTTTAAGTTCTCAGTTATTTTGGGCACTTGAATTAACTCTTAATCTGAATATATCATGAATGGTTTCATATCACCTCAATTAACTCTTAACCCAAGCAAATCATGAAGGGTTTCATGATGCCAATTTACTAGAACGTAAGTGAATTAACACACAAACTCTTCGATAGTTAATTATCCGATTTACAAACCTTTCCATAGACAATTATCGTGTAATTTATCCCTTCACCATCCTATACTCCACTTAGTTCAAATTATGGGCTATGTGTCAACTGCCATTAGACAGACTATGTCACATCTAGTCCAAGTGATGTTAGTTCTTGTCCTGGGGATCTCATTATTCTATGGTCATTGAAAACTCTCTTCATGACACACAACTGCTCTGGCTAGAGACTCTCGAGTGATGACCCCAATAAGAGGTCGTGAGTATCATCTCCTTCTATCAGGAGTGGTGAATCCTTTATTGGCTACCTAATTACCTTAGAATACTAATGGTTGTACCCAATCACCACCCTATGAGCGACCTCGTCTTGAGCCAAGAAGGAATGATGTCAAAGTATAAGATCAGTATTTAAGATATCTTTGACTACCTCAAGTCTAATCGTATTTGCATCATTGCTATTATGAGATTAATCACCGACATTTGATAGATCATGCATATGATAATCTCATAGCGGGTCATCCAATGTACTTACTACTGTTAGTAAGCATCCACATGTTAACTTTAAAGATCTCATGCTTACAATTTATGAGATCCACTGCTTGATTAAATCAAGGAGTATAAAATGTGCTAGTCTATTCAAATTAATAATGTCATGTCTCATTAATCCTATGACTAGGGATAAATTAGACACTAACATAATTGCTCATGATATGAATCTCATTATCATGATCTCATCATAATTTCCTTTATGGTATGTTTTGTATCATGGACTTCAATAATTTGATTTAAGATTGAAATCAATTCATAAATAAATGAACATCAAATTAATAAAAATTACCTTTCTATTTATTAATCAAAATAAAGTTTGTACAAAAGTGCTAAAGGTGATTGCCTGTAGAGCACTACTCTAACAATATCCTACTTGTACTATAGCTAATCACCTTTGTATCTAATACCATAAGCGAGTACAATAAAATCAAATATCATTTCAGGAAGTGGCTTAGTCAAAGAATTAGCGATATTTTGATATGTGGGCAGTCTCTCTATCTTCATATCTCCCCTATGAATGATCTCTTTGATCAAGTGAGATCTCCTGAGTACGTGCTTGGACCTCTGATGAGACCTTGGTTCCTTGGTTTAAGCAATAGCCCCATTGTTATCATAATATAACAGTATCGGGTTTACAATGCTCAAAACTACTCCAAGTTCCATAATGAACTTCTTGGTCCAAACAACTTCTTTTGCCGCTTTTGCAGTTGTAATGTACTCTGACTCGGTCGTTGAATCTGCAATCATCTCTTATTTGAATCTCTTCCAATTGACTGCTCCACCATTCAATGTGAAAACGTAACCTGACCGGGATTTGGAGTCATCTTGGTCAGATTGAAAATTAGCATCTGTATGCCCACTCACTATGAGATCTCCATCTCCATATACCAAGAATATCCTTAGTCCTTCTTAAGTACTTTAGGATATTCTTGACAATCACCCAGTGACACTGACCAGGATCTGATTGATATTTGCTCGTAACACTTAGACTATATGATATATTGGGTTTTGTACATAACATAGCATATATGATTGATCCTATTGCCGAAGCATACAGGATCAAACTCACATAAGTCCTCTCATCTTGTGTCTTAGGACACATAGATTTCGAGAGTTTTATCCCATGAGTCATGGGAAGAAACACTCTCTTAAACTGCTCCATGCTAAACCTGTTTAACACTTTATCTATGTATGTGGACTGTGAAATACCTAGCAACCCCCTTGATCTATCTCTATCGATCTTTATTCCCAATATATAAATTGCTTCTCTAAGGTCTTTCACGGAGAAATTCTGGGACAACCAAAATTTTGACATATTGCAAACTTGAGGCATCATTTTCTATTAGTAATATGTCATCCACATATAATACACAGAATATGATAGCACTCCCACTAACCTTCACTACAAAAAAAAGTGACATATTGTGACGCCTACTATTAGTGACACATAGAAAGATTGTTACTAAATGAAGGTTATAGCAACAATTGAGGAGAGTGTCAGTAGCAATAGGGACGACCACTGGAATTCATCCTTAAATTCAAGTGTATAGTGACGGATCACGGGTTCCATCCCTAAATTTGGGTGACTAGTGTCAGTTTAGTAATAAGGGCATTAGTAGCAATAAGGATGAAAAAGATTATCTATCATTAAATTCAAGTGACGAGAAACAATAATTAATTTTGCAAATAACATTTGTACATATATTTCAAAAATAATGTCTATATATATAATTAATTAATAACTTAAAATATAAATTAAAGTAATATATAGATATTTAAGTTTAATTGGAGTTTCATTTTAAAATAAGAATTATATACTTTAAATTTTCTAATTTTGATAGAGATAATGTTTGTAGATTTATTTAAATTCATATCAATTTTAATCCTATATCGGTAGAGGAAATTTCAGCTTTGAGTGCCATGTGAGGTGATAAAAGACATGTATGATATACATGTTCTTAGCATCTTTACTTTTGAAATATAAAAGCACTATTACTTTTTTAAATATATTTTTTTATTATTTATGTAAGTTGTTAATAAGGACATGTGTTGAAGTGGCCTAAATCATATGCAAACAAAGATAGGTATTGAAAAGAAAGAAATGTTAAGCTATAAAGGGAAAAAACACATGTCCTCCTTGCACATGTATATATGTCTCTTCTGTACTTTTAATAAATTGTTATTAAAAAATTAATATATTTTTACGATTGGCGTGGTGTTGTCAGAAGAAATTGCCAAGTTGCCTAAATCGTGTCCCAACAAGGTCAGGTGTCACGAAGCTGGGGAATTGAGATTTTAAGCTACAGTAGGGAAAAGGGGTGATTTAATCCTCTACAATTTGGGCTGCATGTTATACAATTGTTGAGCTGAGAAAGATTCAGGTGAAGTTGGTTCAATCGGTGAATCAAAGAAGCTTGAAGATGATCTTTGTAGTGAGAGGAGAAGTCGAAGTCTTGAAGTTGAACTTACCAGGAAATCGACTCCTCCATTGCGGGTAAACAAGATACCTAAATCTTTGTTTTTAAAAAAGGGAACAAAATTCTTCTTTCTTTATCATGCTTGTTGCTTTTATTGAATTTCTTGAATGTAATTGTTCTGCGAAGAGTAAAATGTTTTCTTTGCTTAATTCAATTGCTAATTACCCATAGCCTTTTTCTTTTGCAATTGTTGAAGACAGTTGGTTTAAATTCTTTCTACAATGTCTTACATAAGTGATATTTTACAGGTTGTACTATCGGATGTTACTCTTAAATCTGGTCACTTCTTTGGCTAACATATCACTAGAAGTTTTTGAACAAGAGTTTCTTATGAGGTTTGTTTATAGTTTAGTTCATTGTCAAATTCTTTGTTACAACTTTGTTTAGGTTGATATTCTTTTTTGCTTCGTTTAAAACTAGTATTTCAATTTATGAAATCAGTTAGTTTAAATCCTTTTGCTTGGCTACCTATAAAGAGGGAAATCTTATATAGAACATATATGAAATACTAATGGAATTAAATCCCTTTCTTGATGAGTCAGAGAATTGATTTTAAACTGACATTGAATATTTGAACATATAAAGTAAACTACATCAAAAAATTGTAGTTGAAGAGATATCATTTCTGGGAAGTAATAAAGTTATAAAAAAGTAACACAATCTTACCACAAATTTACTCCAAATAGTCCTATAAGCAACTAAAAAGCTCATAATCATCAAATTGATTTGCACATAAGAAATATTTCTTCTATTTATGATGATTAGAATATTTCTTCTATTTCACTTTCAGATCCTTCTAAATTCCTATACATTTGCTCTTCTGGAGTAACTTCATCTCCTTCTTCAATACTTGTATAAGTTTTAGCTAAGGGATAATAATCATATGTGGCACCATTAACATCTTCAACCCCAATCTGTTTAGTTTGTTGCACTGTCCCATTTCCTAATGCATCTTCTATATCATAGACATCTTTAACGGTCATATGCTTCTCAACTAACCAATCTTCATGCAAGATGTCTGACGTAATATTTTTTTTTCATCTGAGGTAAAAACAAATGGTTTATCATGCACATTTACAGCTTTATAACTTAGGTGTGAAAAGTTAACTAGTGTGTCTCCAAACTTGTCTATTTTTCTGCCTCTATTTATGTCAACCCAGTCACACTTAAACAAAACAATTTTATAATTGCCATGATAATTTAATTGGATGATATCGGTCAACTGGCCATAATAAGCAACTTCCCCTATAATGGGATGAGTATCTTTTGTAGTTAAATAACTACTTGTCTCTGCTATCAACATCACTCCACTATTTTGTGTTTTTAAATTTGTTTCACGTGATTTTGTGTGGAACCTGTATCCACTAATAATATAACCAGAATACTTTCTAACATGTGGTAATGGACCGTTTGAAAGTTTCTGAATCTGATCCGTGACTAGTGTACTTCCTTGCTGATCCAAAATCTCAACCTACAAAACTCAATTTTTATTATAATAATTCATAAAATATTAGGAAAGTATATTATCATAACTACTTAAAGCCTATAGCAAAGTCACAACTTTAAATTTTTTGAATATCATAACTACTTAAACGCCTTGGACATGCTTCTCTCCTTATAACCTTTTCATGCTCTCTACATACAATGTGAT
Source organism: Erythroxylum pelleterianum (assembly GCA_027563865.1). Taxonomy (NCBI): domain Eukaryota; kingdom Viridiplantae; phylum Streptophyta; class Magnoliopsida; order Malpighiales; family Erythroxylaceae; genus Erythroxylum; species Erythroxylum pelleterianum. Next base: position 15,464,124 of record JAOQMR010000006.1, on the reverse strand, counting down.
GAACACTTGGTGTTACAAGAGTCTGAAATTGTTAATGTATATTTAATCTTTAAGAGAAAAGAAGTGGTAAGTGCTTACTTTAGAAATGAGGCAACTACATCGCAATTGTATAAGACATATCTATGTGCTTATAACAATGTTTATTTGTCTAAGGCTTCTCGATAGACTCTCTTTCTTTTCTTAGCATCAGTGCCAACAACATTCTTTGTTCCTAATGGTCAGTCCATGTTATACAAATCAACCTCTTGTGAACGTAGAGTCTCATCTTCATCATTTCGTCTAGTTCTGTTAAATCGAGTCTCAACATCTGATAAGTACCTCGAACAAAAAGTCAAACATTCATTTGCAATGTTCCCTTTAATAATTGATGCTTCTGGATATGTTCGATTATGCACATATGATTTTAGTGTCCCTAACTACCTAACATTTGGAAAAAATAGTTATGAAAATTAAATTTAGTTTTTAATGAAGTAAATGCAAACACTAAATTTAAAATGGCGTAAAAAAATGTACCTTTCCATAGCATACATTGTCTGATATGAAGCCGGACTTGCTACTTTTGCCTCAGAAGCCAAATGGATTACTAGGTGAACCAGAATTGTAAAAAATGATGGTGGAAAGATTCTTTCAAGCATGCAAATGGTAAGAGCGATCTTTGACTCCATATGCTCTATATCAACTTCATAAAGTTCCTTTGACCAAAGCCCCTTAAAGAATTTGCATAAATCAATTAAAACTGTGCTTACATTGTCTGGGATAGTTCCTCAAATTGCTACAGGGAAGAACTCTTGAATTAAAATATGGCAGTTGTGACTTTTTAACCTAATTAGCTTTCCTTGGCTTTACTGTACACATCTAGAGATATTTGAAGAAAGCTCATCAGGAGCTTTTATGTCTTTTAAAACTTGCAAGAAAATGTCTCTTTCTTTTGATGTCATTTGGAAACATGCTCTAAGCAAATATGTATTGTTTCTTCTAGCATGCTTCTTGGGATGAAGTTCACTCCTTAATCCAAGATCTGGAGGTCCATTAGAGCTTTATAATTATCTTTTGACTTTTTTCCCACATCAAGAACTATCCAAAGAATGTTGTCGCAGACATTCTTTTCTGTGTGCATCAAGTCAAGATTATGTCATAGTAAGTGGTGCTCCTAATACGGTAAGGAGAATATAATGTTTTTTTTCTTCCAATGCTGGTAGTGACTACAACTTTCAATGCCTTCAATACTATCTAGCTCTCTAACAATCTCTATACCTGATTAAGGTATTTGTGTAGATCTTAGTTTTTGCTCCCCTTCGAATGATTGTTTATCATATCGAAATTTGTGGTTCTTGTCTAACCATCTATGATGACAAATATAACAAAATTTTCTACTATGATATAACCACTTAGACATAGTGTAACAACCACAAATAGGGCATGCAAATTCTCCTTTTGTCCTCCAACCAGAAACGTTAGCATATGCTGGAAAATCACTTATTGTCCATAGATTAATGGCGCGCATTTTGAATGATACCAAATCATGAGAGACCCAATAAGAACTTGTCCTAGAGAACTTTCAACAAGATGGAACTATGACCAAGAACGGATAGAATCAAGCACATATGGAAGCACAAGAAACAAAATTGAAAAGATAGAAATAAAACACAAAGAGAAAAGGGGTTAGAAGAAAGTTGTTTACTGGAAAGAACCCTAAGAGAACCTGTCTCTTAGAACCCTAGTAAGAATGTTGGTCAATGGAAAGAACCCTAAGAGAACTTGTCTCTTAGAACCCTAGGAAGAATGTTGGTCAATGGAAAGAACCCTAAGAGAACTTGTCTCTTAGAACCCTAACCTTAGGACGCCACAAAGGAAG
>JAOQMR010000006.1:15389323-15402130 GCA_027563865.1 Erythroxylum pelleterianum | reverse complement strand
CTAGCAGAATCTCAGCTCAGCCTACAACTTCATCGCTCAAATTTTCTGCCTCTGCTTCTTCAAGCACAAAGCTACCATAATTACAAAGTTGAAGACAAACAAGGTTTATTGAAGAAGCCATCTTTGAAGTTTATGAAACTCTTGAAACACTAAATGCCTTTAATGTAAGTATTCACGTTTATTCCTGAATCTTGGGTCCTTGAGATATTGGCAGAGGCATGGCCTCTGTTCCTTGATCCTGCTGCAGCACAGCTGTGCGGCATATGATGCCTTCATTTTCACTCTAAACGATGGATTAGCTTTTTTAAATGCCTTAAATGTATCGTGCCTTTCATGCAATTGAATTATAATGTGTAATTTTTTAATAATATTTAAGTTACATATATTAATTTTAGATAATTAATTAATTTAATAATTTAATGTATTATATTATAATCATAGCATATAATAGTATAATTATTAAAGAATAGAAACATGATAATAAAAATAAATATATTTTTGTTTTCAGTTTTTATATTACAAATCTCAACCAAACATGTTTTTGTTTTCAGTTTTTATATTACAAATCTTAACCAAACAGGTTTTCGTTTCTTTTAAGAAAAAACAAAAACCAAAAACAGGAAACAGAAACCAAAAACGACAACAGAAAAACAGAAGTGGAACCAAACGGCCCCTTATATACCATCTGAACAAATAACAGCGACACAATTCCAACTCTTGAAGCTTACCTGTCATTGAGAAATGCAATGGTAAGTGCTGTTGAAAGAGCAACAACTATGGCAAGAGGCCTCCTCAGGAAACCCATTCCTACAACAAACAACCACCCAAATAAATTAGTATAAACTAACAATACCCACACAAAAATTCCCTGAACTAAGATTCAATTACCCAAAATGAGAATGATCATGATAAAATAATTGGTCCGATAGCTGTTAGAGAAAAGAAATAGAAAGAAATCATGAAGCATTTCATTAGCATTCGAAAAATCAAATACAGTAACAATCACTTAGATCAAGAGGAATAACATAAGCGTAACATACTATTAGAGATTGCATTTGAGACGACTATTCCATTTGGCGGATGATTTAGGAAGTGTAAATTGTGAAAAGAACTCTGAGACAGGTCGAGGAGGTGAAGACCAGTCCACTTCCCTAAAGTGCATCCACCAGATCCCCTGTTGTGACGTTGCCCCAATCCATCGCAAAAAAATCCCTAAATCAAATTCACTTCCTAAGATTTTGATCCAAAACAAGTAGGAGAAAGTTTCGAAAAAGAATGATCGAGAAGAAGAAAGCTCTGCAAAAAGTGACAATGGAGGAAGTTATATTCCGAATTTCTGATCTCTCACGCTAACTAGTAAAATTGATTCTGTGAAAGCAGAGAAGAGGAGGACAAATTTTAATTCAAAATGGCCTTTCAAGACTTTCGGTTTTCTTGATGGAAAACATAAACATAACTCCATAATCCCTTACCCATACGAAACCCATTACGTATTACAGAAGAATAAAAACGATGGGATGAAAAGAGTCTTACCCAGAAGAGAGGCTGGAGTGTCCAATGTTGGGTTGGCTTGAAGGGAGAGTGTCGTTTCTGGAGACGAAGTAGATGGAAGAAGATGAGGTGCGACAGAGACGAACCAGATGCACGAAGAGTAGGTGCGACAGAGACGAAGCAATTGGAAGAAGCAGATGGAAGAAGATGAGGTGCGACAGAGGATAATGTGTGTAGGTTTTGTCTATAAACAAGGTGATTTTTGTCATTGTCATTCTTGTCCGTAGGACAAATATGTCTGTACCTCAGTTTTGGATTGGACAGAAATTTATGTCCTTGTCCATTAAGGACGGAATAGAAATAAATGAAGACAACAAGCAAACAGGATGAAGGACAGAACTTTTGCGTCCTTGTCCACTGTTCTCACCCCCACTAACTAAAACACAGGGTTAAGTTACAACATCGTTGAAATTTGTCAAACATCCGTGTTCCTTGGCACAACATTCGAATTATCAAAATTATGCTAGTTCCTCAGCTCTACTGCCAGTTCAGTAGGAAGTGGATTATTGGGATTCCCAAAGGTGGTAAAAATTTCTCGATGCTACTTGTTACAAAAGATCTTTAAACACCAAATTATATTTATGCTTTTTTCGACAATTTTATTTAGATCCGTTTAAGTAAGACTTAGCCTTTTTACATGATCTTCGATCAATGTTAACCTTTATATGATATCTCCATCTAAATAAGATTCTATTTTATAAAATGTAACTACAACATAACTAATAAAAGATTATATCCATGTACGAATGATATATCATCTTCTCACTTTTAAAATTGATATCTCGAATTACAACTCAAAATCCAACAAGTACACAGAGATGTTATCCATTTGAAAAACACCATTACTTTCTTCCAAAAGCAACTACAAAAAGAACCGCAGCCAACAAACCCAGAAACTAGCTACAACAATTTTCACAACCTTTTGGACGCATGGATGGAATATTTGAACCATTATCACTTCTATGGAAGCAAGCTATATGTAAACAACTCAAGGGTTATGCAAAACACTCATGTATGCATTGCATCACTAGCAGTCAAGAAACAGTCGCAGAGCATGATTCGGATGAAGCAATAATAGAAGAAGACTAGTCAAAAGAATCAACAAACAAAAGGATGTAGGCCTATCTAGGCCCCCCTGTAAATAATGTAATCGAATCTTGTCTTTTTGTCAAGTCAGTCAGTCTTTAGGTTTTAGTCTACTTTTTCTTTAGGCCCCGTTTGGTTGACAGGAAAGTAAAGTGAATTTCAAATATGATTCTTTAGAAAATAAATCTATGAAAAGTAAAGATATTCATATGTTTGGATACTTATAAGAATTTTTATAAGAAAGTTGGGTGGATTCTTATTATAGTATTTGGTATGCAATAGTATTTTATGGAATGTAACTTAATTTTGACTTGTGTTTCCAATTATATCTCTACAAACCGAATAAAAAGTGAAATCGTTAAATAAGGAAAAATATGAACCTGAAAAGCAAAAATATTCAAAATCCAAATATCGGCCGATACTGGAAATTTTAAAAAAGGGGAAATTTTAAAAAAATTTTGAAATTTCCCTCCCTTCCTCTTATCTCTCCTTTCCCCCTTTTTTCCAAAGTTTTTTTAATTAGCTATTTTATTTATTTCAACTTTTATAATTATTGTGAATTTTTAATTTTTGTTTTTAAAATAATAATAAATATTTTTATTACCAATAATAATTATAAATTAAATAAAACTTACAAAAAATATTTTTATTTAAATTTATTTAAATAGTTTATATAATATTTATTAATAAAATATTTTATTTTTAAATATAAATAATTTAAAATTATTATTTATAAACTAAAATTTATTTTTATATATTTTTAATTATTAAATCAAAATTTATTTGAAATTTATATATTTTAAAGCAGTAGAGTAGAGAGAGAAGGAAATGTTAAATTGACCAATATAATTTTTAGATTAAATTCCTGAGGAAAGTAATATAAATACCAAGGGGATGTTGGGATTTAGAATCCAGGGAAAGTGCTACTACTTTCTTTAAATTAGGAAAGTTTGTACTTTCCTAATTACTCAAAAAAAAAACAAACCAATCATAATAATTTAAATTTTAGGAAAAAGATTACTTTCCTAGTCAACAATCCGTGCCAACCAAACGAGGCCTTAGTCCTGTCTCCTTTTCTTTATGTCAATCGTAGCTTTAGTCTTTATCTTCTTTTTAGCTGTATGTGTCGGTCGCTTATGTTTTGGCCTCTTATGAGTCTCAGCGTCTATATATTGTAAGTTAATTTCGTTCTTTAGCATGAAATAAAAATTTCTCTCTTTATTACTAAACTTCTCTCGTGTTCAAGCCTAGGTTGGCGTCTTAGCGATCACGAAGTAGGTATGAGATTGATGAGAATTGGTAAGTGCATAACTGACTTGATACGTTATTGAAAATGGATATTGTCCAGGGATCATTAAATTGTCTCGGTAAAATTTATATGCTATGGATAATAAAAGATTATATTTATGTAGGAATGATATATCATCTTCTCACTTTTAGAATTGATACCATCTGCCATGATCTACATCATCCAAAATCTCTCAATAATCTTTATCCATTAATAATAAAAATATTTTTGTAACACAACATGAGCAAAACTAACATTGTTAGTAAAATCATCTCTAATACCAACCATCAATTGCTCTTTGCAAATAATATCTTCCCTACTTTAACATGAATTTTACACGTGATGTTGCCCTACCACCATTACCTCCAGGCACCTGTCCTGCATCATTGCCTGTACTGCAAAAAGAGGCTAGGGTAGTGTTGATTCAGGTAGTTCAAATGGAGAATCTTTTACTCTCACTGTAACAACCCAGATCATCCGTCCACAGATATTGTCCACTTTGAATTGCCCTTGGGCCAAACCTCTCACAGTTTTACTCTTCCCATCCCTAGGAAAACCTGCCTGAGGTAGTAGGTATCTATACCCTTATAAGGCGTACTTCGTTCTCCTCTCCAACTAATGTGTGATCTTACAATCCACCCCCTTTAGGGCTCAGCGTCCTACGCTAACACATCAAGTTGGGAGTCGATTTTCATACCACTTGTAACAACTCAAACCACCCGCCCACAGATATTGTCCGCTTTGGGTTGCCCCTCAAGCGAAATCTCTCACGGTTTTGCTCTCCCCATTCTTGGGAAAACGCGTCTTGTGGAGGAGAGGTATTCATACCCTTATAATGGGTTGGGCCCTAAGAGGGGTTGAACTATGAGATCCTATATCAATTGGAGAGGGGAACGAAGTACTTTTTGTAAGGGTATAGATACCTCTCTCCTAAGACGCGTTTTCTCGAGAGGGGGAAGAGCAAAACTGTGAGGATCTTGGTCTAAGGGGCAACTCAAAGCGAACAATATCTATGGGTGGATAGTCTGGGCTGTTACAAGTGGTATCATAGTCCGTTCCCGAACCGTTGTGTCAGCGTAGGATGTTAGGCTCTAAGAGGGGGTGGATGATAAGATCCTAGATTGGTTAAAGAGGAGAATGAAATACACCTTATAAGGGTATGGATATCTTTCCCCCTCAGACGCGTCTTTCCAAGGGTGGGAAGACCAAAACTGTAAAGGGCTTGGAGCAAAACCTATGAAGACGCTCCTTAGATGTGGGCGGGAGGTGGTGACGGTGTTGAAAAAGGTTAGAGCATGAAACTCCGTTACAGTGATTGAAGTGGTGCGGTGTTAAAGATGGGATCTAAACGCCTTAAGAAACAAAGTATTTATAGATCCTCTTGATGTTGTGGTGCTCCTGTTGTGGTTCTTACGCCACTCCTTCAACAATTTGTTGTTTGAAACCAAATTCTCTTGACCCTTACTTCTCTATCTTATAATTGCTTCAAAAAAAAAGAATTAGCAGTCTAAACCATTTCAAATCACTAAGAACTTATTTTTGTAATTTAAAATAAATCTAACTACACAACAATTTCAATCTAACTACTGAATGTGCTAAGTTATAGTTATTATCTTGACGTTGTATCCTTCAAAACTCAGCCTGGATCATTTATGGGTGGCTTGCTTCTACCCATTTTGGTCAATATCAGTTTATTAGCTTGTAAATAAGCTACATGTTGTGAGATAATCAAAAGAACATAATTAATCAATTCTAGAAAACCTAGTAAGTTCAATAATGCTTTTTAAGTAACAAACTATCAATAAAATAAGGAACAACAAAACTCCCTGAATCATTTATCAAATTCAACTATTTGACTTCTAAGAAGGTGAACTGTTCTCTTGCCTTTTTAATCACCTTCGTCTTCTCTTCTTCTTTCGCTTCGTGAACAGAGACATCTGTATCTTCATCAACCTTTATTTTTTCTATCATTTGTTCGTCATTCTCTTCTTCATCAACTTCTTGAACAGAGATTTCCTTATATTTTTCAAACCCAATCTCTGGTTTCATCTATCCTTCTTCCTCCCGCTCCTTTAAAGATTCGGCTTTATCAATTCTCATGAACGAGCTACCCTCCTTCGAATTTGTCAATACCTTATTCATGTTGAATTTCACTTGTTTATCTCTGATATGAAGAATTAGGTTGTTGTCTTTATGGACATCTACCAAAGCTTTTTTGGTGTTAAAAAATGGTATACCAAGTATTAACGGACAGTTTCGATCCTCTTCAAAGTCTAGCATGACAAAATATACAGGAATGAAAAACTTATCCACTTTTATAGATACATCCTCCACCAAGCCTAAGGTCCACCAATTGAATAAGCAAAAAATTGGCTTTACATCTTTTAGCCTCAGTTTCCTAAACATAAACAAAGGCACAAGGTTTATACTTGCGCCTAATTCGCATAAACATTTCAAAATCTATAAATTACTAACTACACAGGGTATCGTAAAGCTCCTTGGATCTTTCAACTTTGAGGGCATATGGTTGATAAGTAAGGAGCTACAAATTTCCATCATGACTACCGTCTAGTCATCTTCCCATGTCTACTTGTTAGATAATACATCTTTAAGGAACTTCGCGTACTTGGGCCTACGTTTCAACACTTTCATAAAAAAAACAAGTAAATTTGCCATTTCTTTAGCTTTTCCATGAACTTTGCGAATGATACATTTAATTCGTTCTTCTAAAGTCTTTTTGGGAATGATATTTTTGGTGAGTAAAGTGGAGGAGTATAGGGAGGGTGTACTTTCTTTTCTTCATCCTTTTTCTTTTTCTCTTAATCTTCTACAATGTGGTTCTTAGCTTGTCTTTCTGCTGATTCTTCTAGCTCTTTCCCAATCCTAAGTGTGATAGCCTTAAATTATTGTCTTGGATTTGCTTCCATATTGCTTGAAAGGCTCCCCACACTTCTTGTAGACAATGCATTGGGTAACTGACCCAATTGAACCTCTAAGTTGTGACTAGAAGAAGCACGACTTTCTGCTACTTGATCAAATTGCCCTTTCATCCTCTTCTAGGCCTCTTTCATGTTCATGAAATTGTCCATGATCTTGTTCAATTTAAAATCTCATAAACTGTACTTATCTTGCTGAAATCTTAGTAAGTCTTGATTTCCTATTTGAATCCTTGCATTGTTAAACCAAAAGAAATTTGTGTGGATCTCTTGTCTCAAATTATGCATATTCAAATAAGGATGAACAATTTTCTTCTTTTTCTATTGTCACGAATCTTCCTCTTCTTTGATTCTTTTCTTTTTCAATTCTTCTTTTTTTCCCTTAAATTTTTCTCAAATTTCATGTTTGTTCTTCAACTTCTCGTTAGTCAATCTTTGACACTTCTCAAGCCTCTCATATTTTTCTTCTCTGAAATCTCATTGCGCACGAATCAATGATTCTTCCTTTCAATCATTTATTACAATTGTTTTAGTTTTTCGAAAAATTCCTAGACTACTGCTTATTCCAAATGTTGTTCGAGGGTTGCAGAATGTTGTGATTATTCTGGAACTAAGTAGAGAAGTGGCAGAATTTGGTGGAGGGGCGATGATTAAGGATTAAAAGGCTTGAAAAATTGATGACAATGGAGAAAAGCTGTGGAGACGGTTCAAGCTTTGGACTTGAAACTCAATTGAATTCAAGATCAAACAACATAAACTAGAACCAGTCAAATCGTAGATTATCCTCGAACCAGCTCGCCCCATTATCATCTCTACATTTAAATACTTAAACTGGATCCATGAAAAATAATCATAGAAAAGACTGTGTATCATGTGTTCCTCTTGTATTGATAGTTGATCCGACCATGCTGAACTAAGTAACTTGTGTTTCAGAAATAGAACTAACCAAGCAAATCCTAAATTGTTTCAGGGTTATGTAAATAACGAAGCCCATATTTAACTAAAAGAAGAAAAGAACAAAGGTTGAGTTGAGCCACAGCAAGCTCTCCAATAACTTCGACATATCAATCATAAGCTTTTTCTTTTTTATTTTCCCGTGCATAAAGAATTACATACTTCAATTCAGTAAATACTAAGTGCAATTTCATTCATGAAAAGAAAAAAGAAAAAGGCTATACTCAGATAATCTGATAGGATGAAAATTTACAGGGCCGGCAAAATGAAACTGGAATGCATGTATTCCTGCAAAAGCCCCTCAAGGGATTTTGCTATGGCCAATAAAAGCTTTATATTCTTATTCCCCCTTTGTGAAAAAACCCAGACAAACATACAAAAAGTAATCAGTCGGGATGAAATCTAAGAATTCCTAACTAAAATATTTTGACAAAATTCAGGCCTCGTTTCCTTTTTGGTCGCCAGGTGTTCCAGCAAGCCAGCCCCAGACACCACCTGAGCCCTGCCTCTGTTTTGCATTCAAGGCAGCTTTCTCTGATGCAGCCTTTTGTCGTTGGAGGAGTTCAAGTTCTTTTTGCAGTGTCTCCATAGTTTGTAGCTTTTGTCGTAATTCTGCAACATCAACCTGTTGATTTCGAGTAGAGAATTAAACAGGCGCATATGATTGTAATCTCAAAAACTTTTTTTCTCATCTTCGTCCATTAAGCAGTATGCCATTGAGACAATTCAGCAGGCAAATACCATTTCTCAGATAAGTATTGCGTATACAACATTTAACTGAATTAATAAAATAATAGATGATAAAAATTCCAGGACATACCTCTAATTTGAAACATCTCGACTGTTCAGAAGCTAATTGACCACGAACAGATTGGAGCTCCTGCAGGGTTGAGAACAAAATTAATGGGAGTGCAAGGAAAAAGAAGATGCTAATCTGAAGTGGCCATCTGCATCTTACTTATAAGGAAATTAAACCTGCTAAAGCAACTCAAGTAATTACCTTATAAAGATCTGTGTTGCGAGTCTCAGCTTCACCTAACTCTGTCTTCAACTGGAGATTTTGCAACTTCTCCTTGCTTATTAGTGATTCTAGTTCTCCATTCTGTGCCTTCGAATTTGCTATAGCCAGTTCTCTGCTTCCCTGGGTTATAGAGTTCTGCTCCAAAATTAAAATGTTAACTGAGCAGCATGTAAAAGCTACACAAAACTATAAACCTTGAATTCTCTAACCCAACCAACGACTGAACACAGCTTTCAATTCTTATACCATGGCCTCTATGTCCGCATTAACCATAACAATTTCCCTTATTTTTCCTTCTTTGCCCACTTCCAACTCAGATTCCACATCTCTGGTAGCATTGGTTCCATTGTGCATAGCAGAAACACTGTCAGGCACAGGAGTCTCCATTATCTTTGATTGCAAGGTAGATTTGAGACTTGGCTTAAGGACATTGACCTACCAGTGAGTCACCAAAATCAGTAAGAGGAAAAACTATAAGAGTGATAACAACACAGAGAAGTTTAAAGTACCACCAACCTCATTGCTGTAATGCCCATTATATCCTCCAAAAGATATGAGTATATCTTCGCCACTGTAGGAGCTCACCACCAAACTCAAGCCCTGTAAAGAAAACAGTTAAACTATTCCCACTAAAATGTATAAAGCTTTCCAATGTGTAAGAAATACCTCACTAACAACAGGAACACGTCCTTGAACGGAAGTTACAACAGACCAAACAAGTGTAGACATGTTGAGAACAATAGTTTCTGAGACCCCTGTAGAAGAGTCGACAAGAAAAGAAACTTGTGCTTATGAAATTATAAAGTAAAAGATAAATTAGGCGAATTTCTTCCCCTTTTCTTCCAGTGAGACTAATAGTCACATAAACTGAGCCTGTTCAAGGATTGCATGTCAAAAGTAAACAACACCACGTGGTAGAAATCCCGTTGACACGCAAGGTCTAAGGAAGTCCAGTAATACACAGCCATACCTCTAACTAATAGAGAGATGGTTTCCAAATGACCCACATGAAGAGGGAAAAAAATAAATAATAAAATTAAAAATTAAAAGTAAGTAAAAAGATAAATAATAATAATAATAATAAAATACTTTTAAAAAATGTTTAAGCTAAATCCCTAAGAGATAAGTACTACCTTTTGCATGTCAGAAGTAACAAAAGTACGAAAAAAAAAGGGAAAGAAACCTTCTGAGTTATTTATTCCTTGTCTTGTTTTTTGTCACTTTTCATTCAGGGTGCAAAGATAAGAGAAATTCATGGCTGCAAAAGTACATACCACTCTTGTTGTCACCCCCACCAACAATAAACCAGTTTTCCCCAACTGTCACACCTGCATGTCCTGCCCGTGCAGTTGGTATGTCCCCCTGTTGTGTGGGTTTAGTCCATTCCATCTGCAATCAATTGAAGAGGATGGATTACGGAAATTCCTGAAGCATAGGAAAGAAGGATCCAAAGTATGTTAATAGTTTTTCAATCTTACAGCTTGCAGGTCAAGCACATGTACATCATTGAAGCAAATAGAATGTGAACCCCCACCAAAGACAAAAAGGTAGCGATCCGCATGCACAGCAGCAGTATGATCAGACCTTGGAGATGGAGGTAGCCCACTATAAAAGCATGTTATATATCAAATTCATGATCGATTAGAACCCACTGAAAACCACTATGCCAACATATAAATTGCTTCAAAGTTGGATGGCATAACAATAGTTTGTAATATCAAGAAATAGAGAATTCGTAACTTACAGGAAAACCACTCGACACAAGGAATAAAATTTTAATTCAAATAATTGACCTCCTTACCAAATAGAAAATTTGAAGTTATAATTCATGCACCAAAGGAAACTAGTTCATTTAGTGCCCAAGATTAATTTCACATCGTTCCTAACTGCCAAATATTACTAAGAATATATCATAAAAAACAAAACGGATGGTAGCTTCTCAATTTTGTGGAATTTCCTTACACAGCATCAATTTCATCCCAAGTCATGGTCTCCAGGTCTAGAATATGCAGGTCATTCAAGAGAGTTCTCTTAGCATCCTGACCACCAAAAATTACAATGCTTGTACCAACCAAGGTAGCTGATTGGCCTCTGCGTGAAACCTACAAATTGTGATTAAAAGTTCTAAAACATCAGAATAACCTATATAGCACTGACAAACATAATCTGTCTAACTAGATAAAAGGATTAAAATTGCACTTTTAATAGCAGTGCTATACAGGTTCAGAAAATTCCAGTTTGAAGCTCATTTAAGTTTAATCAGTAATAAGATGTTCACGAAGTTTTAGTTCAATATCATGCAGCAACATCTGCAACTAGGGCAAAAGAAGTAATAACTTAGCCTCTAAGACTCTTCAGTATCTTGGGCTATCAAGATAACCAGAAGTTAATTTTCCTTCTGCTAGTAAACAGACTACAGGTTTGACTTGTAGAGAAGAGGCATATACTTCATTCATAAAAACATTTTCCAGTTGACAGACTCAGATCTCTGACAGATTAAAGGAAGAAAAAACACATACTGGTGGTTTCCCATAAGTCTTTAAGGTTGACCAAGTAGAAGTTTGTAAATCAAAAGATATCACTGTCACAAAAAATGAAAATGCATCAGTGAGGGGATGTAAATTACAAGAAAATAATCAAAATTATTGTTCTATACCTTCGATAGTTTCAGAAGGATCCTTTCTGTGTCCGGCAATAGATATGAGCTTATTCTCCCATGGTATCTACAAAAATAAAAATAAGACAAACAGTCTTATTTGCACAAGGCAGACATACAATATGATATCACAATTGTCTTATTATCCGAGAGATATTTTTTGTCCAAACTTAGACTTCTAAATGGTAATAGAGAATAACAAATTAATCTATAGACTAACCAATGTATGACCCGCACAAGAAGTCAACGCAGTTGGAGAAAAATCCTGTAACTCTGCTCCAATCTTAGCTTCTATCTTAGACCAAGTCCAACATCTCAAATCCAGTGCCTGTTTGTGCTCCAAATTTACAACTTCACAGTAAGTCATAATGTAGCAATAAACAACATTGAGTTAACCTTCTCCAAAGGTAAAATGTGAACATGTGACAACAAAAAAAAAAAGGACAAAATCCTCATAATCATAGAGGTTTGTAAACATAGAGATAATTGTTAGTGCTATCAAAATTTCCAAGCGAATGTGCATGTACCATGTTAAATATCCTGGGACTAGATCATAGAACAACATATGAAGTTGAATTCCAGGGATTTATGTTTAACAAATTCACATTTGCATATATGCAGTTCCTTTGCTTACATGAAGATCACTTAGATAACGACCATTGTGGTTTCCTCCATATATATACATCTTATCTTGAAGAATGGCTGCAGCATGCTGCAAAGGAAATAAGACATTAAATGAAAAAAAGAAGAAGAAAGTATTAGAGCGAAAAAGATAATGACAAGAACAGGAATGAAAAGAAAGGACCAAGAGAAATCCACTAAGAAAAATAGGCACCTCATAACGGGCTTTAGGGCGTTGGCCTGATATTGGAGGTGCAACCCACTGATCATAGACAGCAATTGCTGAAAGACCTTCCAAGACAACATCTTTGTCCTGTGTTTCCACATAGCTACCATTCTCTGTTGAAATGGTTTTCATTTCAGGGAACAAATTACCATTCTCAACAACAGGGTCAAGTTCTGGGACGTCCTGCTAGTGTCAAAAGCAGACAATTGATAAGATTGACCAAGCTTACCACGTCAATACAGAATGAGCTGCCTAATATTTCATGATTCCATCTAAGAAGCACGGATACAGACATAGACACGCGACACGACACGGACACGGGGACACACCAACTTCTAAAATTTGGTGGACACGGACACGGACACAACATATATATATATATATATATATAATTTAGAATTAAGAAAAAAATTCAGAATTCATAATATGATATATATTAATTGATGTGTTTCAAGACTTCAAATATCT
>JAOQMR010000006.1:15333475-15343597 GCA_027563865.1 Erythroxylum pelleterianum | reverse complement strand
AAGAGAAGAAGTAACATGGGTGTGAGTATGACCCCGCAAAGCTGCCTGCCTCCCTACAAAGCATTGACGACGCGGCCCTTAAACTTTTTGCCCTTCATCAACATTTATTTGATCACTCAACTTGTAGCAGAAACAACACAACCATTCATCCCTATAGCGGCAGAGAGGAAGAGCACCGCACCCAAAAATCGCCAAAGCAACATCAGCAACAACGATAACATAGTTGGAATCGAGAGAGAAGATGCAAGAAGCCCATCACAACAACAGCCACCGCCATACTAACCATTCCCATCAAAACAACCACCATCCCCCCATTAATCACCACCTTCACCGGTTTCTTCCCAAGCGTATAATCCTTGTCCGCCACGGCGAGTCTCAGGGAAACCTTGACACCGCCGCATACACCACCATCCCTGACAACAAAATCCCGCTAACCCCACTTGGTTTAGCTCAGGCTCGTGAAGCAGGGGCCCAGTTGCTCAACCTTGTCTCTGAAAATGGGACATGTGCCAAGAACTGGCGAGCGTACTTTTATGTGTCGCCTTACGAACGCACCCGATCCACGCTTAGAGAGATCGGCCGGTCTTTTGAGAGGGAGAGGATCGTTGGGGTTAGAGAGGAATGCAGGGTACGAGAACAGGATTTCGGCAACTTTCAGGTTGAAGAGCGCATGAGGGCCATCAAAAGGACCAGAGAGAGGTTTGGAAGGTTCTTCTATCGGTTCCCTGAAGGTGAATCTGCTGCAGATGTATTTGATCGCGTTTCAAGTACGTTTCTCTTTCCATCCTTTTTCTTTTGTGTATTTCTTGTTTCCTAGGGGTAAAAGTTGAATCAGTGAAGTGATTGGAGCTAAAGAGAAGAAAGAAATGGAAATGGGATCCTATGAAAACCTAAAGATTGTAAATTGACGTTATTCGTTTCTTCTTATGGATTGTTAGTTCTTTTCTTCTTTCCTTATTGGGCTTTGAAAGTACTTCATTCTGTTATACTTCAGTCATTCTGGCTTCTTATAATTGTTTTGTATGTTGGATTCTTTTAGATAAGACAGAAATTGATTCAATTACAATGTCGTTCAGGGTAGCATGGTGTTTCTGAAGTTGTATAGGTAGCTAAAGCGTAAAATAAATTACTCAAATTAGTTTTTTGTTTTAAAGTATCAACTGTTGGGATATCTGTTGATATTGTTTGTGTAAATTAACAACCGAACTCAAACATCCAGGTTGTGTACTCGACTTAAAAAGTCCTTCTAGTTCTTTCTAGACTTTAATGTGCAAGGGATTAGGAATGGAGCAGTTTAGAAGTGATTTTTGGGTTGAGAAAGTCTCAACAAAATGATCTTGTAAAGATTCATTCTGTATGCTTCCAAGTCTGTTTTTATATGATATAAATTTAGCTTTTGGAAGCCTAACCACATTTAAACATCCCCACCGTGTTCTATTTTTATTTAAGCCCAGTTTTTGACAAATTTGACTGTATATCACTACAATTCAATAGTAGATGTGTGTTGCTCAAATTGGAACTAAAATTCTTTCTTTTTCTATTGCTCTTGTCTATTTATGAGATGCTGAACAAACATTTCTACTTAATATTGTTTCTGCATAATATGCCTAAATACTTGGTCTGGTTACAAGCGATTGATGAAACTTATGTTATGATGTGTCAAAAGAGACATTTGATGAGAAGCAGCTCACTGGTAGGAATATTTGTTTCCATGAGAACTCACCTTCTGGATGAATCTATGAACTGTGTGGTGCTCTATTGCTCCTTGTTGCTTTTGTTGATTAGGATCTCTTCTTTTTCCTTGTATGGAATTTGTGATAATGTATCAGTTAGCAAGAACATAAAATAAAGTATCCAAATTAGCTCTTTGCTTCAAAGTAGCAATGGTAACTTTGGACATATTGATATTGTGTGTGTAAATTAACAATAGAACTCAAAAATTTAAGCATAAGTCCTCCTAGTCCTTTTTCCTTGCAAAATTATTTTAGCATCAGGACTTCAATGAATTGAGCTCTTAAAACCTTCCTGGGCATATTTTACAGAGCGCTTGTAGATGAAGCAATCACTGCTTTTGAAATGTTATGCCACTTGTCTTTCTAGAATTTGATGTGCAAGGTACCATGAAATGGAACCATTTAGAAAGTCGTGATTTTTAGGGTTGGGAAAGTCTCAAACAAAAAATGAACTTGAAAAGATTAAATTTTGTTTCATCATGTATGCTCCCAAATCTGTTCTTATATGTTTTGTTTTAAAGCCTAACCACATTGAAACATCCCTACCATGTTCTATGTTGTTTTCAGCCCAACTCTGACAATTTTATATTGACATACTCTGTGGAAGTAAAATAGCTCCAAGCAAATGAACTTTAGTGATGTTAACAATTTGGGGTCTTTCTATATGATTTTGAAACTGGAATTTGTGGTTTTATGCAAGTTATTAGCATTTGGATTAAAACCTACTCTTGTTTATAATGTGTTGCGCTGCAATTCAATAGTAGATGTGTGTTGCTCATTTTGGAGTCAAAATTCTCTCCTCACATTGCTTGTGAACAAACATTTCTGCTTAAAATTGTTCCCCTTGGTACTTGATGTGGATACAAATGATTGATGAGACTGATGTTGATGTGAGTTGTCAAAAGAGAAGTAGCTCACTGGTATTCTGGATGAGTCCATGTTGTATGGTCCTCTATTGCTTCTTGTTGCTTTTCTTGATTAGGATCTCTATTTTACATTGTATGGAATTTGGTTGACAATGTATCCAAGTCACTCTTATGGTCACTAGACTTTCTTGTTTTCCCAATTGAAAGCTGAACTCGCAGGATACGAGTCTCAACCAATTCCTTTGATATTGGACTTGTGTTGAAATTCTTCCTTTTGCTTTGTAATGGTGAAGGAAGATGCACAGTCTATAGTACAATGAATCAATTTGCAGTATGTGGTTGTGGTTATTGCTTTAATGGACATACATTAAGATGTTCTACAGGAAAATGCCATGAACTACATCTCTGAAGAGTAGCTTAATAACTAAATGAATCTCTTTGGAGCTGTGCTTGATAAGAGCTGTGCTTTGGCAGATTTTCTGGAATCTCTTTGGAGGGACATAGATATGAACAGGCTTCATCAGGACCCTTCCCATGATGTGAATCTGATTATCATATCACATGGGCTAACTTGTCGCGTGTTCCTCATGAAGTGGTTCAAGTGGACAGTTGAACAATTTGAGCACCTGAATAATCCGGGGAACTGTGAGATTCGGGTGATGCAGTTGGGCCAAGGGGGAGATTACAGTTTAGCGATTCATCATACGGAAGAAGAAATGCAAGAATGGGGTCTATCGCCTGAAATGATTGCTGATCAGAAGTGGCGGGCAAATGCAAAAAAGGGTCAATGGAATGAAAGTTGTCCTTGGTACCTTGATGCATTTTTTGATCATCTAAAGGACGGAGATAATGAAAGCGAGGTCAAAGATAATGATTCTTCCAGTATGTGAATGGGCTACCCATAACCTGGAACTGCAATTCTTTCAATTCATTGTCATAAATGTAATTTGTTCACGATATCATGTTCGAGGTTCTTGTATCATAATACTCTTTAAGTATATAGTCTTTTCTTGATTTCTGTTTTTCGTTTGGTTACAAAGATAAATCAGTAAACTAGGGACCCAAAACAAAAAAAAAAGAGAGAGAGATTGATCGGCTATCAGGGAACACTTGTGGCAAAGAAATGATAGTATCTCTCAACCATAAACATTTAAGAGCTTCAGGTAGCGAAGCAAACTCCAATGAGTATGCATGATATGCTAGCCTGTAGTAGTTAGTGGTTTCTTTTGCCGCTACTGCAGAGAGCATTCAGGTTAGAATTTGATGGTTCTAGTTGGGACTCGTAAAGATAATCCTTGGTTGAGGCTGTTGCATCATTAACTCGGATTGTATTGTGAAGCCAGACATCAGCCATTAGCCAAAACACATGCTCAAAGTATGGTTTACGCACTGTAAGACAATTGAGGAGAATATGAGGGTGATCATCTCTTGGATTTCAGGCCTGCTGCAGATCAAATGGAATATAAAGCTCAGAGATTTGGCAAAATCTGGCTATATTGATACAAAAATTCCATGGAATTTTATTTCCCTATTTTGCACTGTGCTGTAAGAACAGGAACTTCATTTGATGATCCTTATCAAAAAAGAAAAAAAGCCCTTGATTTTTTATTGGTATTTTCCCAACTAGCACTTTGAATTGGTGCCGATTCCTTCAAACAGGTATGACCGTCCCCCTATCATCAATCTGTGTTTGAGAGGAGCAATGGTCAAAAATAGCTAAAATTATATCCATACATGTCATGTGAATCAAAATATGTACTCTTTTATCTCACTGCTAACTAGCTGCTGCCCTACTTTTTTCTGCTGGGATTAACCATACCAGAAAGTTTACAACGCGTCAAGGAGAGAAGGATTGACATGCAAGAAAGCTTGTGGCACGTAATAGTTTATGCCTGATGCTGCTAGAATACGAATGTGGCAAAGACGTGAACATTGCAAAAAGCAGTAAGGGAGTTCATATCAAGACATCACCACACGAATATAAATAGAGAGAAACTCTCTGTCTGTCAATTTTTCAGACAAACATTCGGTGACGCACAGGGTGCAAGTGTTTCTGAAGGTAAGATCTACTTATGGTGCCAAGGGGGCTGCTCAAAATAGAGTGAACGAGTAATTTTGCAATTGAGATCTCAGTGTGCACTGGTCGAAACTTTTCCAACATATAATTTATGTTTACGATCCTAATGTGCACACGTTGATGACCAATGATAATCCTAGTTACAATGAAACCGGGGAAGAAAAGAAATTTCCTTAATATTCAGTATTCCATTATGAGAAATGAATTCCAATGAGACTGAACCCGCAACTTTCAATGGGAAGTGGATACATTATTCGACGTCAAAATCTGCAGATATCAAGCAAGTTTAACTAAGGTGAGAAAGTAAGCCAAAGATAAACACTTTGGGTCAAAGCATTGAAGCCAGTTGGAGACAATTATGAACCTAATCCATCAGGTCAAGTATATGCTATCCAAGACGGCAAATCCAGCTGCAACTCCTCCTTCATCTGATGAAGATACCTTTGTCCGCATCAAGTATCCACATTGGTCATTAATAATAACCTTATCCTTGCTCCTGCATAATTTAATGTTGTTTCAAGCTGAATTATATCTGAAAAAGTGAAGCTTCAAGCACTGCTCTTTGGGAAGCCCAAGGTCTCTTCCCATCTTTTTTAGACATCAAAAATCAAATGAAGCAAACCATCCCCTTAACTTCATTTTGTAAGGAATTGAACATAACACTGAAATTCATATCCTTAAATGCAGAAGTTTTATGTACCTCAAATAAGCACTATATACTCCAAGTTCTGATATGGCATGCTCTTTATGACAAATGCCATCACGTACTAACAAGGCAGGAGAAACTGATGGAAAAATCCTTTGCATGAGGATGTAAGCTGCATTATCTTCAGTTCCTTCCTTTTGCAGTCTACGAAGCTTTTCCTTCACAGCGTGACCATAGATATTGTTACCTGAAGAAGAAAATCAACAGTTGAGAAAAAACAGGCGATGTCATAGAGCTAAAATCCAAAAGATTATCAATTTTAACAAATTCAGGACCTCCGCCCTCTCTTTGAGGCTTCATAACAAAATGTTCAGGTTTCTCAATAGCTGTTGTAACGATCTCTGAATTATCCAAACTCCACAAGCCTGCAAAGCACTTCCTCAGCTTTGCTATTTCCTCTTTGTTCTCAAGAAACCTATAAGAAAAGAGTTTCTTAAAGGAGTTTCTTAACAACTGCTAGCTCATTAAGATTAAAGGATTCTATCATAACCAAGCACATGAACAAGCAATTAGAATCATGGACTTTTCTCATTCAGGTTTGGATTTTCAGGAGACAATTGTATTTTCATTTCTCTAAAAAATCTAAAAATATTCTATAGCAAAAAAGTGATAGTGGCATTCTGCCAGGTATGTCAAAGCAGTTAATAGCCCCAAAAGTGCATTATTTGTCACTAACAGTGGACTACATTTGGGCTGGCAATAAAAATTACTTGGAAATGTAACCAAGAAATTGAAAAGTATAAAGTTGACAATTATTAGGAGCAAGCTGTAGTCCCTAGAATATATGAAGCTGACAGTTTTAAGAAACAAGACTGAAAATATTCACCACCTCTCAAGAACATTGGGTTTAGCAAGCTCTTGTTGAATCTTCTTGGTCCCTGCTAAATGATAAGATATGGATGGACATTTGATGGCTGATGATTGCTCTAAAAGTAGCCTAGCTCTCCATTCCTGCCAATGAATATAAGTAGGAAACATATAACACTCACATACTTGGGAAAAGTCTTCTTTTGATGCAAAATATTTGCATCAAAGATAACTTAATCTTAGACCTATATTATTATCTAACATGTAAGAGTGAGTGAATAGGTTATGTTAAACCTAATTCACCGTATATCATGTTAATATATTCCAAAGATGCAAAGTTATTTGTTAAATTGCCCTATACTCTTCCTCGAATTGAAGCATATTTTATCAACAATTTACCAAGTTTCGTTGTCATGCTTATTCTTTCCCTCATGCACATCAACAATTTCCCCAAGTGTTAATGCTGCTTTCCACCTTCAATCTTCCCACGCATCACGAATGTTAGGTGTTAGACAAGTGACTGTCACTGTGGGAAAACAATTTTATTTTAGGATTTTCATATCTTTTTAATATTTTCTATTTAATTAGAGTATCTTATGATCATGAGATCTCATTATTTTTGTTTCTGTTTTAGTTGTTAAGATAATATGTAAATAATTGATCCTCTTATACATTTCTAAGCAAGCAATGCAGAAAATATTCTCTCAAACCTCAAATTATGTCATGGTATTAGAGCTGTAAGGTCTTGAATTCCTAGGAAAAATCAATCTGATCATCTTTCATTGTCGACAGTCTTGAGATTCTAACCAACCTTCATTGCTGGTAATTTTTTTTCTTTAAGCAATCAGCCTTAATTTCCTAGAGAGCGTTTTTCTTTTCTGCGGACATATCAAAAAGTAGTAGAAATAACCACTACAACACAATCAAAGGAGATTTTTCAATATCAACATCTCAATGGATTGCAAAACATTCAGGCAGTATATTAGCTGAATAGAAAACATTAACTTAATGATCTTAACTCGTTTGCACCATACTAAAAGGGAAAGGGAAGATCAATAATCTCACAGGTGCGAAGCTAAAACTAAAGGGTCCTCGATTTGAAGTATGGGATAAAGATTCCATGATTATGGCGCGATATTGACACATGTATGCTCCTGGCTACAACCAAGGACACCTGAGATGCACTCCAACAACTGTATTACAAGGCTAGGGATGCAACCCAAGTGAATGAGCCAAGATAAAGACTATGACTGCAAAACAAGGGAGTTAGATGGTTACCAAATATTCTAATCAGTTGAAATCTTGTGGCAAGAGCTTGACCACTACAAGGTTTTAAAAACTAAATGACCTCAATAGGCAGCTATTTTAAAAGGCCTTATTGAGCAAGATAGTCTTTCTTGGTTGGACTTAATCTGGAATTTGAACAATTCAGAATCCAGATTCTTGATGAACTTTTAATGAGGTTGTGGCCTTAGTTTGTGGAGAAGAAAGGAGAAGACAGCTGATGCTCGAACCACTCAACACTAACAACTCTGCCATGGTGGCTAATTGTGGCAATAATTCAGCAACATATTGTGAAAAGCCTACAACCGTGATAACTTATGGTGAACTTGCCATAATAAGGCACGACATACACGTGAAAAGTGTCGGAAACTTTATAGAAAACCTCCAAGCCAAGGGTGGGGACTGAGAGGAGATTAATCAAGAAAAGTTGGTCAAGCCCAAGTCACAAAAGTCCAACAAAATGAAGGAACACCTCAAGAATTAGGTAGTCTTAACCAAGAAGAGGTTTAGAAGGTAATATCTATTATTGGCAACCTCGACAAACCTTCAGGTACTTGTTTTTTGGTATATTCAGGTGAGTTTCCACTCTCTATTACACTAAATGTCTCAGGAACAACTTTTGCCAACTTTCAGATTATGGATTTAGGAGCTATTAACTATATGACCCACTCACCAAACCCTTTTTTTTATATATATTCCACATGTCAAGTAGTAGGAAAATAGCTACAATTGATAATTCATTGACCATCATTTAGGACCTATTAACCATATGACCCACTCATCAAACCCTTTTTTTAAATATATTCCACATGTCCAAGTAGTAGGAAAATAGCTACAATTGGTAATGCATTGACCACCGTATCAAGCATAAGGGCTGTAAAGATCAATCCATTACTAACCTTAAAGGAAGTTCTTCATGTTCCTCGATTATCCAAGAACCTGATCTCTATCAACAAACTAACTCGAGATTTGAGTTGCTAAGTTATTTTATATCGTAATTATTGTATATTTCAGGACAAGGATCCAAGGAAGACAATTGGACATACTAGAGTACAAGATGTCCTTTACTGCCTTGAAGAATTAAACCTATCAAGCAAGATTAAATACGGTTTATATAACTCCTTTCTTTCATCATCTTTTCCATTCAATAAAGAGAAAATCTGCCTCCATCATCACCGACTTAAACATCCATCTTTAAGTGTCATTAAAATTCTACTTCCTCTTTGTTTAAAGGTCTATATGTTAATGATTTTCATTGTGAAGTGTGTCAGTGTGCCAAACACAAACCTGTATCAAAGAAGTTCTATTCTTTTTTATCTCATTCATAGTGACATTTGGGATCCTTCTCCTATTCCTAAAATTTCTAGGGAAAAATGATTTGTTTTCTTCATTGATGATTGTACTCGCGTCAGTTGGGTATCTTTATTCAAACACAAATCTAATGTCAGTATTGTCCTCCCAAAGTTTTGTTCCATGAATAAAAATCATTTTGGAATCAGCATCAAAAGGTTTAGGTTTGATCATGCTAGAGAATATTTCAATCAAGTCCTAATTCCATACTTCCAAAAAGAAGGAATTGTATTAGTCATCCTATGTTGAAATCCCACAACAAAATGGAGTACAAAAAAAGGAAAAATGGTTACCTCCTTGAATCAACTTGAGCCTTCCTTTATAAAAAATTCCCTAAGGCCTCGTTTGGTTGAGAGGTTGGTAATGGAACGGGATGGAACATAACACACTTCCATCGTTTAGTTGAGGGTTTCATAATGGAATGGAATGGAACCAGACGAAATAGGATGGAAGCGGAGGGTTTCATGTTACGTTCTGTTCCATTGTAAACAGTGAAAATAAGAAACCTCTAATTCGAAGAGTTTAGAATGAAACGTAAACTGATAAATACATACTACCTAATATATCCTCAATAATTTTTTTTAATACCAATTATTTCTTCTAACCCTAACCTCCTTTTCCTTAGACTCATTTATTACGGTCCACAAAAATTGTATATAATTAACAATATTTTTATACTATTTCTCCTTACCCTAATAATAATATTTTTATATTATTAAAAATAAATTGTATATAATTAATAATAATTAATAAAAATTTTAATAAAAATTTATTAACAATTTATTTTTAATAATATAAATAAAAATAGAAAGTATATTAAAAAATTATTCTTTAATTGTTTATATATATTTCTATATAAATAAAAATAAATTATTTTAAATATAAATAAGATATAATAGAATAAATAAAATTTATTAAACAATTAATAATAATATTTTTATATAATTAATAATAAATTTTATATAATTAATAATAAAATAATAAAACTTTTATTATTTTAACATAGAAAATACATTAAAAAAATTTATTTGTCACGATTGTGACTTGAACCGTAACTTTTTAATTGGACATAATTTCTGTTTTAAAATCATAGCGTTAAACCTCCCGTAATAACTATTTTAATATCAAGGGTATAATAGTTATTTATTATACATTACATTCTATTCCATCCATCTTCCAAACAACATTTCACTACATTACATTATGAACCCTTCTATCTCTCCCAAACAACTTTTCACTACATTACATTTCATTCCATTATAAACCATTCCGTTCTATTTCATTCCATTCCATTCCATT
>JAOQMR010000006.1:15157926-15177097 GCA_027563865.1 Erythroxylum pelleterianum | reverse complement strand
AGTATGATCACATCATAATTTCCTTCATGTTATGTCATATATCATGGACTTCATTAATTTGCTTATAGATCAATATCAATTCATAAATAATGAACACAAATTAATGAAATATGCCTTTCTTTATTTATTCATAAAGTCCGTACACAACTTTGTACAAAACAAACACCTCCTTCTAACTCAAGATATTCACCACATTGTTGTGCCTCCCCAATTTATGCTCACACGTGAAGTCATATTTAGCAAGGAACTCTTGCCATCGGGCTTGCTTCGCGGACAACTTATTTTGGGTCCTGAAAAATATGTTAGCAATATTGCCTATTCAAGCAATGAACCTGGTTCCTAACAAATACACTCTTCATGTCTCAAAGCAATGCACCACTGTAAGAATCTCCTTCTCATGGTCGAGTATCGTTGCTCCGTATTATTGAGCTTTCGACTCTTAAATGTTATGAGATGACCTTCCTGTACTAGGACTCCACCAATGGCTTTCTATGATGCATCCGTGTGTACCTCAAATGGAAGATCAAACTCTGGCAACTTCAACATAGGTTCGGTTGAGATAACAACTTTAAGTATCTCAAATGCCTTTTGACACGCATCCGACCAACACCACTCTTTCTTTTTCTTCAGCAAGTTCATCAATGGTGTCACTTTCTTCGAGTATCCCACTATAAACCGCCTATAGTAGTTCAACAGTTTAAGAAAACTCTGTAATTCTCGTACTATTGTGGAAACTTTCCACTCAACTATTGCCTTTACCTTTTTTGGATCCATTCTGACCTGACCCTTGCTCACTAAGTGACCCAAGAATCTGATCTCCGACTGTGCAAACTCACACTTCTCCATCTTCACGTATAGCTTCTGTTGCTTCAACCACTTGAACACTTTCATCAAGTGCTCCACATATTCAGCCATAACCATGTTATACACCACGATGTCCTCGAGATACACCACCACGAACTCATCAAAGAAATCATACAACACATCATTCATCAAGTTGCAAAATATTGCAGGGGCATTAGTCAATCCGAACAACATGACTAAAAATTTGTATGATCCATACCGAATCACACACGTTATCTTTTGCTCATCACTCTCAGCTATCCGCACTTGCCAATACCCACTCTAAAGATCCAGCTTCGTGAAAACTGCAACCCTCGACAATCTGTCCATCAAATATTGAACTAAGGGAACAAGATACTTGTTTTTAATTGTTACCTTGTTCAATGCTCGATAGTCCACGCACATCCGAAGAGTTCCATCATGCTTCTTCTGGAACAACACCAGCGCACCATGCGAGGCTTTAGACGATTGGATGAACCCTGCCTCTAACATTTCACCAAGGTGTTTTCGAAGCTCCCTCAACTTCAACGAGGACATTTGATATGGGGCGCGTGCAGATGGGATTTCTCCATAAACCAACTCAATCCCTTGATCTATCTCTCGATGAGGGGGGAAGAGTCTTCGGTAACTCTTTCGGCACCATGTCCTAAAACTCCCTAAACAAAGTTGCAATCGCATCCAGGACGTCCACCACGTGGTCCTCACTAATCCCCCATATAGCAGCGAGATAGTTCTCCATACTTTTCTTCAATTCTTTCTTGATACTTATAACCGACATATGTGCTACCGTCGTTGTATCATCCACCATTACCCCACCAGATCTACAACAGTTAACAAAGAAGGAAATTTTCTCATCCATGATCATCATACCTTCCAAACTTGGATACAACATTGCCTTTGCTTCCTTCAAGAAATTGATCCCTAGTATCAACTCGAAATCTTCAAGTGCTATGACCATGCAATTGAACTTGGCTCGCCAACTCCCTATACTCACTGGGACGTTGTAAGCAGCTCCTACCACCACTTATGCCTTACTTGTAGGACTTCGACATCTTTAGCCCCAACTTACATTCCATCCTTTCCAGCATGAATGAGTGCATCGCACCAGTATCTATCATCGCAGTTACCTCCTTCCTATTGACTTGTGTCCCTACATACATTAACTTGTCAAAATGGTTAGACTCACTTTTAACTGTGTTTAATAAAGTAATCAAATTTAGGGTTGCCTCAGAATCCTCCTCTTCTTCTTTGGTGATCAACGCATTAAGCTTCTCCTTCTTTGTACATTCTCCCAAAAAATATGGACCCCTGCATAGGTAACAAGCAAGTTTATCCTTTTTAGAGGACATCTCCCCACTATTGAAGCCATTGTTTTGCTTGCCTTTCCCTTTGAAGTCTCCCTTTTTGGATTCTTTCTTCTTTTCCCCTTCGCTTTTCTCTTGTTGGGCTAGGCTTTTATCCTTGGAAGAATTTAAGGAGCTTGCATAGTCGTCACATTGACCTTCTCATCATCGTGCATCTTTGTAGACACAAAGTACTTCTTCATGCCCCATAGAAAGTTCTCGAGTTCCTTCGTGTTTCGAACACCTTCGAAAACTTTGGGCTCACGCACCTTTACCATGGTACTCTTGACATGTCCAGTCTCCTGTGTTGCAACAACACGCCTTAGGATTGTCATATCGAACCTAGTATCCTCTTGTGCCTTCATCAACTCCAATATTTAATGCTACAACACCTGGATTTACTCCGCTAACATCTCCATCAAGTATTGTAAGAAGTGGCCTCCTCCTCCCCTCGAGGAATTGGGCCAATGAGTGCCTCCACTTTGTTGGCACACTCCGTCAAATTACTGCCTCCTGCCATCTCGAAATTATGGCTCTGATACCAATTATTACAAAGGTCTTTTTAAGCACCGAACTTATCCGCATATCACGCCTCACGCTTACTCCTTTGCACGACAATCTTACTTAGATTTATTTAAACAAGACTTAGCCTTCCCCACGTGATTGTCGACCAACAATCGAGTTCTCAAATGCCTCACGAACCTCGCAGTGTTTAACTCTCACACTCGCAAGAAACTAAGGAAGCAATAGAATATTCAAAGGCAACAATAACCTCAAAGTATATAAAGGAATGCTCTCTCACTCTGTATGTTGGATCCCGTTTCCAGAACCCAACTCTTGCGTCATACAAACGTGAACGTAATCCAAAGAAATCATGAAGTTTAAAGTCTCATACCATTTCTATGTTTCTTTTTCCATAACACATCTCACTTATATATATATATAAGTAACAATAATTCACAATCAAAATAATCATATCAAATCGATAACTTCCTCAAGTATACCTAATTTCAATTCCAACCTTATATATATGCAAAACATCATCCATACATAATCCATAATTCCTTAACATCAAAGAATAGAGTTTTACAAGCTCTAAAGGCATTCCAAGTCACATTATATCATCAATCTCAAAAATCCAAAATACAACAAAAGATACCAAATCCCATAATCCTCAACATATGTCTAAGGTCTCTCTCTTCTTCTTCTTTTTACATCAATCCAACTTTAAAATACAAAATATGCATAATCAAATGGATTCCTTGACTTTCTTTCATCCGATCTCTTTCTCATCATCTGGAGATGGGAATGAAAGAGGGTGAGCTTACAACTCGTGGGTAACATATTTATAACCAAGAAACAAGCAAAAACTATTGAAATAGTTATTGCCTTTGTAAAACTCACATTGAAATCCATGTAACACATATTTCCCAAATTCACAACTTATCAAGCAATTCACAAACATCATAAATCATGATTCAATGCATCATCACATTAAACACATTTGATGAAATTTTTTTTTTTTGCTTTAAAGCATAATACTCAACTTCATCATATCTTAACACATCAAAATGCAAATGCACACATAATTGGCTCGAGGGTTCCGTGAACAAAATAGAGAAACTGAAGTTTACTCCGTAAACGAAACGAATTCACTTTTCGGATCTCATGGGCCACAAGCGGGCAGCCGGGAGAAGGCTTATTGTCGACATGCACTTGACTACGAAGCGGTTCCTCTCTCGCCCAAACATAATCAAATTGCATGCTTAATTCATTCATTCTCAAATCCATATTCTTATGCTTTTTCTTTATACAAAATGTCATGACTCAATTCAATGGCATAACATGATCATACATACAATTCAATTGTTTTATCACAAAGTCATACATCACAATGCAATTTCCACGTCACAACATGTAGCAATTTTTCAAATCATTCCAAAAAAATAAAGCAACATTTAATTGAAATCCTTTTATTTTCTTGATTTGGAAAGAAACCTTAATAGCTCATTACTCAAATTATAAACAGGAAACCCACCTTAATTTCTTGCTTAATACTTGTTCAAAAATGCCTCTACTCTTGCCTTTTCTTGTCTTCCTTGATTTCCTTTAACAATGGCAAATTCCCAAATCAAAAGGAGTTCAAATTGGAGAACCCACAATACATAATCACAAATTTGATCTTAGAAAACTTAAACCCATACATTTCTTAAGCTATATAAATCAAAACCCTTCCAAAAATCTAACAACTCAAACAAACTCTTACCTTGATCCTTCACCAAATGTAGAGTTTCTTGGCTTGAATGGAAGCTCTCATCATCCTCTTCCCTTTTCCCTTCTTGAACAACTTCAAAATCTCTCTTGAAAGCTTAGAAAATCAAAACCTAACTTTTTTTGTCTTTCTTCTTTCTCTCCTCTCTCCATCGAACTCTCTCTCATTTCTTCTCTCATTTCTTTGTTCTTTCCTTCTAATTTTCGTGCTTGCTCTTTCCTTTAAAAGCCAAAACCCTTCTTATTACAATTATGCCATTAATGAGTGAACAATGTCTAAAATACCCTTACATGTAAGCCTTATAGCCTTAATGCTTAAGTGTTCTTCCCAAAATGTCCTCATACATTCACACTCTTGCTACTTAATTCAACTAATACATATTTTAAAATCCTACCAACATCAACATAATAATTAACTCCAAATAAAATAATTAATCTTGCAAAACCTCAAAATTATTCAAATCATGCTTAACTCCTTCCAAAAATCAAGACCGTTTTCTAACCATGTAATTGAAGGAATTTGCTAACACTTCCTTTTAGGAAAATGTTCCTCGTTGTCTTAATCTTCTAATGACCCCAAAATCATTCAATTTGATTCCATATTCCAAAAGTTATACCCCAAATATTTTTCGGATTGTTCTTATACTAAAACATTATCTTGCGCTTGACTTCTATCCGAAAATTGATAGTCTTAGAGACTGAATTAAAACTCAAAGTCATTGGACAATTTGTAGCCTTATCTCTCTAGTTTAATCCAAATCAAGAATCATCTCATTTGGATGACTAGAGAAAAAGTTATGGCCCAAACACTTTCGGGCTGTTACTAAACCGAGACTATACACTATACCCAACTTCACTCCAGAAATTGAAAGTCTTAGGGACTGAATTCAAATTAAATTCCTTCAAATACTTTGTAGCTCCATGTCTCTAGTTTAGTTAGAAATAAGAATCATCTCTTTTGGAGCTCTACAGATCAAGATATCATCAAAATACTGAAGCATGTTCAGTAAAATGTCCAGTTCATACTCTTTTAACCTATCCTCTCACTTTGATTCCATAAAAATTTTTCAGATTAATACCAAAAGCTCTAAATTTTTGTGGATAGGTAGAGAAGTGTCTCATGAATCTAATGCTTCAAAAATTAGGTCAATCGGAGGTCAGTCGAAAAAGTTATGGCCAAAAGAGTAGAGAGAGGTCGGGTCAGGCGAGTGCGACGCGGCCTCATCGCCCTTGCGAGGCGTGAGCGAGGGAGGCAGCGTCGCACTCCCGACGCATCGCGATGGCGACCTACCCCCTGGTCTTTCTACTTTCGACATCCTAACTTCTAAAATTCATATCTTTTGACTAATAACTCCAAAATTTACAAATTTAGTATCAATGGAAAGCTAAAAGAAGGCTCTATAACTTCCATGAAGAACTTAAAAACAATTTCGGTCTCTATAAGGGTCAAAAGTCTACATCAAAGTGGCTGTCCGACAATTTCATCCCAAACAGCATCATAATTTTTAAAAATCATATCTTTCTACTCCATTGTCCAAAAATTTCATACTTTATGTCAACGGAAAGCTAAAAAGATAATCTACAACTTTCATGAGAACTTAAAAGCAATTTCTACCTCTATATAGGTAAAAATTCCACATCAATGCGGTTGTCCAGAAAATTCACCCTATGCGGCAACACAAACTTCAAATGATCATAACTTCTAACTTCCGACCCCGATATCAAAAAATGCCATACTTGATATCGTTAGAAAGCTAGTAAGATAAGCTACAACTTTCATGAAGACAATTTTATCAAAATCCCTCTAAATCAACCCAGAAAAATCACAAAAGTTTTAGATCGAAAATTCTAACTCTCCACTATTCATTCTCAGAAAATTTTCAGACTTCCACTTTCCAAAATCCAACATTTCTATTTTTATTCTAGTCTTTCTATTTCATTTCAATCAACTCATTCACCATAATTTCATACTACTCCAAAATGTGCAAGTTTAGTCAAAAATCATCAAAAACCAAGAATTCATAATCAACCTATTCATGCTCTGTTACTTTTATGCATTTTCAACTTTCATGCTCAATCACTATTCTTCCTCTCAACTTCCATTTAAACTCAATATCATCCATAAACAAATTAGAGTCCATGATTGATCATGAACATTAATAATAGAACATAACAAACGTATACCCACTCATCATCAACTTACTACATTCACTACCTAAACCTTGTATATCATTTCAAATTCAAGAACTCTCCTTTTTCTTTACTCATAACTAATCACTAACAATTTCTTATTTAATAGTTCTAACTTCCAAGAAAAGTTCGAGTACAACACTATGTGAAGAGCAAGTCTCAAATGAGCTATATATAAGCATCAAGGCTTGATGAATGGGCTAGAATCCTAACAAAACTCTACTACCCATGATCACATCTTATCCTATCATATTACATTGCTATCTTATAAGATTACATCCCCATATAAATAGGACACTATCCGATAAGGTCTATCTACATCCCAACTAACAAGATAAAAGATTACACATAATCTATCTCTATCCACGAAGATGTCTACTATCTTCAGAAGATTACTCCTACATGGTCTTTATCCTTTAGCGCTGATGTTTATCCTCCCTGATCTTATCCGCCATATCATACAAAATCCCCAAGATCTATATTCGTTAATGATGAGTCATCCAAGCCAAAGCCAGTCATAACACACTGATATGATCCAATGCTTACCCATGTCAAGTCTATTAGTCATGACTTGTCCATTTAAGCACTTACTAAGTCCTTAGACCATTAAGAATTTAGCCTTAGCCATGTCAAATCGTACACAGTCCAAAACTCGTGCTATACTTGATCTAATGTGCTAAATTACCTTGGGGATTTTGCATGCCACCACTATGCGTGTGATCCAGCTAACCTTCCACCCAAGGTTCGCCTTTGGCTAGCTATAAAGTGCCTTCAGGTGTTAAGGGGCTAACACACGGGAAGGATCTCCTCCTCTTTATGTTCCATAAATTTTGTTATTTCAACCACTTGTTTTGTTTTAACAATCCCCAATCAATAATCAAGATAATCAAATATAGTTTATTATTAACAAAATGCCTAAAAAAAGAGATTGTGATTTAAATTTTATAAGGCAATAATATTCTTAATCTTTCAATTTAACATTTTTGTTCTATTTCAATCTTCTAACTATCAAACTTAACAATTCAATATTTAAATTTTGCTAACCACTTTATATTAGGAATTTATTAATATTTTTAAAAGTAACATAAAATAAGTTTAAATTAAACATAAATGATATGAGTGCCTTAAATACCATATAAATTTTCTATTAAGAAGACTAATGAAAATCATAATATAAAATACTTAATAAAATATAATGAATGAATTAAAAAGTTTAGAGAATATCATAATAAAAAATAAAAATAACAAATTTAAGGAATGAAATCAATAATCAATTATTAATTATAATTATATAAAATAATATATATTTAATTAATAACAAATTAGGTTATGAAAAATAAAAATAGGAAAAAAAAAAGCAGGAAAAGGCTAAAAATAGAAAATAAAAAATTATGTGCATTTTGGTTTTATGTCTATTTTCTATTGTGGTTTTTAATTTTTAGTTTTAATTTCTATTTTTAGTTTTAATTTATTAAATAAAAACAAATTTATATTTGATTGTTAATATAAATGTAGTTATATTTTATTACTTATAATAATTATATATCAAATAAAATTTAAAGATCAATTATTTCTATCAATAAAAAAGTTAAATATTTATTCAAATAAATAATTTATAAATTAAAAAAGTTAAATATTTATCCAAATAAATAATTTAATAATTATTTTAGTTATAAATTAAAAATTGTTTGTAATCTTTATTTTTAATCATTTAAGAAATTTTTATTTAAATTTTTATATATTTTAAAATGTATTTATTTTATTTTCAAAATTAATATGTAAATTAATTATAAAAATTAAATTAAATTATTAATAATTCTAAATAATCAATTATGCAATTTTAAATTAAAATATTCATAAATTCTTATTACTAATTAATATTAAATAATTAAATTATATGTATTTAGTTGATACTAAATCAAATTATGAAAAAAGGCATAAATATAAAATAAAAATTAATTTTTTTACTTTTCATAAATTATATAAACTAAAATTAATAACAGAAATTAAAATTTTAATCAAAGTTTGAAAGGAATGATGGAAACTTGGCTGTATTGAATATTGATAATATAGTGGGCAAAAGTAAAAAACAGAGGAAATAAGTTGGGGCCCAGGGTAGGATTATACGTGTCCTGACCAATCAAAGAGCAGCATTAGTTTCTACTTAAAGGGGAAATTTTCAATTTCTCACAAATAAAATTAAAAAGCCGCTTCCAGTCCCAGACACTGACTCGCACAAATCAAGCCAGGCGACTATGGAGTTTCGTTGCTAGTATCGACGACTCGGTCTCAGACACATCATCAGTTACCAACTCATCAACACCCAAGTCTTATTTCAAGCGACGCCTAAAAAATGCATTCTTTTGGGTACAGAGCCAATGCCTTGCTCACCTTCGCCGTCACAATCCTTGCTCTCATGTGCGTTATGGCTTCCCTCTCAGACAATCTTAACTCTCCTTCTCCATCTGCTCAAATTCAGGTTTTCTCTTCATCTTCATTATCGATACTTTTAGATCTATTAAGAATTTAGGATCTGAAACTTTAGTTTTCGTTTGGGGGTTTGTTTGATTTTGTAGATATTGAATTTCAACTGGTTCCAAAAGCAGCCCCATGGAAATGATGAGGTCAGTTTTATTTGTATTTTTGTAATGATTTAAATAAAAGGTCTAGGTATTATATTTGCTTGAATATTCGGTTGATTTTGTGGTTTTGGTTTTTCCTTTGTAAAGTTGTCTTTTCTCTGATTTAATTAACCAAGAAGTGGGAAAAGGAAACAAAAAAATTGCAATCTTAAGATCACGTGAGAACTAGCTTTTAAGCCCTGAATTTAGTTTGAAATTGGAAACTAGAAATTTTTACCCTTTCAATTCCATGACCGTGCTGAGGAGTCATTAAGGTTTGTGATAAAAGCGTTTTCTATTGATTCAGTGGTTTAGTTTCATTGACTGTCAAGTTTAGGTAACTTTCTTTATTCTATCTACTCTTTCTAATGGTGGATTGTTATTTTCTTTTCATATTAGAGTTTGTGAAGTACTTCTAAAATCTGAATGGAGCATTTTATGTTCCCCTTAAAGTAAAAGTGTTTGCTCTGCTGATTGTTGGCAGAAAGGAACAAAATATCCTTGAGTTAGCAATAACTGAAATGGGCTCCTTTTTTATGGAATAGTTGGATCTTTGCGATCTGTACGGTTAATAATTTAGCATCTTTTCTGGTGTTTAGTAATATGTTATCTTATACTGATTTAATGGTATTGGATTGAGGAAATCATGATTTGAACTTCTGTAAAGCTTTCATGAGGCCTTTTAAGTCATCCTGAATTAAAGTGTGATCCTCAATTGCTTTTTGGAGTACCAAATAAACAAAAAAGCTTTGTCGCCAATAACATTCATTGCATGAAATTTGAAGAATATGAGATTTTCCACATGGAGTCTGCTTCCTTACTAATAGAATTTGACATGGAAAAGGGTTAAGCATATGAATACTCGTTGAACAGTTGTCACATTTTTAGGTGCAGCTGTTGATCAATTGATTTTGAATTCACCCTGCCACTCATATTGTTAAAGTGTCCTTATAATTAGATTGATGAACTAGCATGAGTAAGCGATGTATATGCGTGTTGAAAATAACACCACCCTAATAGGGAACAGATACAATTGAATTTGTTAATGACCTAGGTATAGTGATTGAATCTTTTCCAAAGTTTTTGCATTAAAATTTTGAAATGAGAAGATCATGGGTCTTATGTGAATATATAGGATTAGTTGAAGATGTGGTCATATATTGAATGCTGACAAAAAGCAGGTGATTACACAACTTTCTGTTTTATGTTGAAATCTTTTGACGCAGATTGTTAACTTTCTGCTGAAAGTGGTGATGGTTATCTTTTCAGTTAGTTCTTCAGTTTCTACAAGATTGTTATGTGACAGTTTTTATTTTTCAGATGGTGTGTTCAAAAGGTCATTTTTCTATTTAAGTTCTATAATGGTACACCTAGCATTCATTATTCGCACACTGATGTCCTAGCTTCATGTTCAAAACTAATTTAATTCGATGTCATCCAATATAGGTTAGCCTGACGATGAATATAACAGCTGATTTGCAATCTCTGTTTACATGGAACACAAAGCAGGTATGTTATTCAGAATTCTTTTGTTTTTAGATAATATTTTTTTATTGTTTCTTTTTAAGCCTTATATACTATGTATCGTCACCTAAAGCAGAGGAAAACATTCGACTTTTGGCTGACTGTATCTAATTGGACTAAATTTCTAGTATTGAACAGATTCTCTACATATCTTATGAAGTGAAATTTTTTATTGACCATCTTAACATGTTACTTTCCTCAATTCTTATCTTCTGTTTTGAAAGTTGATCAACATATAGGATAATTTTCTTCTACATTTGCACAGGTATTTGTATTTGTAGCAGCAGAGTATGAAACCACAAAAAATGCTTTGAACCAGGTACTTCTAATTGCAATCTCGAAACATTTCAGTTTCAATTATGTCTGGTTATTCTGTGTTTCAGTTGCAAGGTCCGAACTAGCATATTTTGTCTTTCCATGCGTCATATTCCACATGTATCGAAACTAGATCGTGCATGAAATTCAGTCATTTTGCTAGATTAAGATAATTATAAATTGTTTTTGTGTAATAGGTGTCACTCTGGGATGCGATCATACCTGCTAGAGAGCATGCAAAGTTTTGGATTCAGACAGCTAACAAGTATCGATTTGTAGATCAAGTATGCCAAATTCTTTAAATTTCTTCACGCAGATACAGCCAGTTTTCCTGCTTCTCTCATTATGTTTGATAACGGGTCTCTTTTTCTTAATTGATGGTGCAGGGGAGCAACCTACGGGGCAAGGAATTCAACTTGACGCTGCACTGGCATGTCATGCCCAAGACTGGCAAGATGTTTGCCGACGAATTAGTTATGTCAGGATACCGCTTGCCTGAGGAATATAGATGAGGTTGCGATATTGTATTGTATGTTTTTGCTGTAATTTTGGCCATTTAACATGGGATGATAAATGTCGGCTAAAAAGAAAATAGAAACTGGGAGAACTTTTGTTATGTTTGAAAAAAAAAACCAAGATGAAAGCCACCTGCATTTTTTAGGCTCACTGCAAGAACATTATAGTGAATTTTTGATGATGACCCTACTTCTCACGTTCCTTGTTCACGTTACATTATTAAATTTGTTCCACCGGCCAAATTCAGAGAATTCCATCTTCAAGCAAAGTGTGCGGATTGATTGGCATGCCAAATTCCTTTTTCCGTCAGCAATTTATCATTTTCCTCTACGATCTTTTTTCTTTTCGGTTCAGGAGCATTTTTGTTTCTACAATCTATATGAGCAAGCACGGCAGATTTGTATAGTTAATATGTATCTTACTTTTCTGCATTTCGAGTTTCTTTAACGTTAATGTTCCTTAAATAAGCATAAATTTCTCTTTACTATTAAACAGGCCCAGCTTCTAACTTACAATTACTTACAACGGTTCTTCTAAGTGTTATTTGTACAACATAAGAATGATATAACTTGTGTTTTGTTCAATGATAATCTTCTCTTTGTTTGCCTTTTTCTTTTCGAAAAATTTCAATCGATCATATGATGAGTGTGACGCTACTAAAATTCTTAAATTATAATTAACTAAATAGTTCTCAAATTATACGATTAATCATTAAATTTCTTATTAGTTCAAAAAGAGAGGATTGTTTATACAATCAAAATCCTAAGCTTGGGCCTCTCTAATCCTATCACCCAAATTTAGTTGGACTTGTAATGTCACCAATAAATCACTCATATAATCAATCTCCAAGTTGACGTCAAGTGCACTCAACTCCACCAATGATGTCATATTGTGTCCACTCAAATTAGCCATTATGCCTGAGCTCTGTAACACCCACATACCCCTAGGAGGATATGCAAGAATTACACAAAACAGAATTGAAACAATCCAAAACATACTAACCATTTCTTGCATGCATTTCAGCAACTTAAAGCAAACATACATTACATATCATTAAATGTTGTTGTAAACAAGCCATAAGGTACATCATATATAATGAACTTATCAAAATACATGCCTTAAACATAATCCATCCTGTAATAAGGTTATTACAAACCCTTAATCAAAATACAAGCTGTCACATATTATTAGATACAACTCAAAAACTCAAATATTCATCATTCAAAAACAAAACAAAACACATTCTTCATTGGCCACTGCGGTAGTCCTTGTCACAGTCTTTAACCTTTTTATCAGAACCTACACGGAGGCAAAACTACCATGCTAAGCATATAACTTAGTGGAGAATAACTAAACAAGATACATAACGGCGACTGTTTCTAACAGTCGTCTAACATTCATATATACAGATTCAAATCATATTACAACAATCTTTAATTCTTTATAATACAGAGCAATCCAAACATTATGTCTTAGAACATAATATGATTCATCAATCAATACAGAACATTCTTGTATCAGAACAAAACTCATAAATATCAGAACAGAATATACAACTATCAGAATTGAATATCATAATAGGATATAATCCTTTCAAATCAAAATATGAGTCATATTAGAACAAAACTTGTTTTGTATCAAAACTGAACATGTATCAGAATACAAAATAAGTTAGACTGCTAATCCCTTTTACAGAAGTGGGTAACGAGACCAAAACAGAAGATACCATGATTGGTATTTGAAATAGAAGAGACTTAAGTCTCTGAAACAGAAGACACATAAGTGTCTAAAACCAAAAGACACATAAGTGTCTAAAATCAGAAGACACCGGAGTGTCTGGCACAGAAGACACCTTAGTGTCTGGTTACAGAAGCAGCTGCAGACCCTTTTAGGCATGCCTATTTACCCACAACTAAGACTTAACAGTATTAAAACAAACTGTTTCAGATTTCATAATCTTAAACAAAAGACGTTGTGCAATATATGACCTTATTCGTTTAATCAAACTTAACATACCTTATAAATACAAACATATACATTAAAGCATCAATAAATGTATTAAGTCATCACACATTATGTATATTCACACAATTAGAAAGCACTTCCAATACAATCCTAATTATCAAACTCCTCGGACAATTGATGGTCCGGATTTATCACAATATCAAAATCACATGACAGTAAAATAATGCATAAATATGAATTCATTCTCTTACGCTCAAATTGAACCCATTCATTCTCACTTGAACAAACTTATCATGCCTTATAAGCATAAGCACAAATGAACCAATGAATACATTAAGTAATTACACTTTACATGTATCACCTAAGTTCCCAATTCTCAAACATTCATAACTAACACATCACTTTTATCATTTAAAACACATTTGTGTTCATAAGTATACTTCATTCATTTAACAACTTATAAGTTCCAAAATTAGATACTTTGTTACCTAATAACACCTTCTTTAAGTTATTTATTCAATTAAAAAACCAAATCTTATTCAACCTTTAATGAACTTATTCCTAATCAAACTAGGTTCATTTTACACCTTAATTAAGTCTATTTAAACCATTATAAAGTACCTTAACCTTATATGGTCCAACAATTACCCAAAACCAATCTTTTCTCCTTCCTAAGTACTTCCCACGACCGTGGGAATAAGCCTTATAAATCCCACGATCGTGGGATGAGTGAACCGAAGGCTCACTCACCCACAATCTCTAATTTGTTTCCAAAACTTGACTTCTTCACTTCCATTCGACACACCATCACCAAAAACTATCAATTTCACTTAAATTATACTTTATTTATGCTTCAATACCTCATTAAATTCATGTCCAAGCCAATTCAAAAATCATTCATTAATTAACTACAAATCAACATCTTCCACACATCAAAACCAAACTAGAAGTTATCATACAAGGATAATCAGCATTCATTTATCATCATCTTAACATATATTTCATGCCAATTCAGTTATCATAAAACTTGTAATAATGCATGCTATCAAGTTTAGTAATCCCTTGCCTCATTACCTTCAAGTTCCTTCTTCAAAGAACTACCCAAAACAGCCCTTCGTGCAACCAAAACACTTTCGAAATCTAGCTAGGTGTAGGATGATCTTAACATCCAAAAGACAACAACATAAAAGATAACTTGTGGTAGCTTTCTTGATGCAATATCTTGCAAGAATTCTAAGTGAAAGTGAAGCAAAATTTAGAGTTAAGAGAGGCGAATGATTTCGGTGGAGATGCTTCAATGAAGGCTGTAGAAACTTCTTGCAAGTTTAACACCTAAGTTGCTAGGTGTCCTAATTTTGGAGGAGCACATGTCACCAATGCATGTATCACATTTGTCCTCTCTTTAAGCTACCAAATGTCACACATCTATTAGGTCATTTGTCACTTAATCAATTCTGCTAAATGTCATTGAATTATACTGTCATTTGTCCCTTATTTACTTGTGCCAAATGTCACTAAATGTATAGGCTTAGTCATCCAATTTTCATGTACCAACTTGTCTTGCCACTTGACATTTTCCTTGTCCAATTGTACATTTTAGTACATCAATTTTCTAATGGTATCAATTAATTCCAATTCACTAAGTAGGATCCATTAAACCCAAAATTCAAGATCAAACCAAAATTCAAAACATATACAACTTACAATCATGTCACAATTTAACACCTATCATATATGCCTTCATGAACATATAACATTTCAACATGGGTATAATTTGGGGCCTTACACTTTCCTACTCAAAACATCTGCCACTACATTAGCCTTCCCCAGATGGTAATCAACAGTACAATCTTAATCTTTCAACAACTTGATCCATCTTCTTTGCCTTAAGTTTAACTCCCTCTGAGTTAAAATATATTTGAGGCTTTTGTGATCTGTAAGGATTCAGAATGTCTCCAAATCTTAAGAATATACATAACTGCTTCTAACTCCAGATCATGGGTGGGATAATTTAACTCATACGATCTCAACTGAGGAGAGATATAAGCTATCACCTTTCCATGATGTATCAATACATACCCCAAACCTATCCTTGAAGCATCAATATATACCTCAAAACCTCCACCACCCGATGGTAACACCAAAATTGGGATAGAATTTAATCTCTACTTAAGCTCCTTAAAACTCTCCTAACACTGATAGGTCTACTCAAACTGAGCTCCTTTCTTCAGCAGTTTGGTTATCGGGCTAGTTATTATCAAAAATTCTTTCATAAATCTCCAATAATACCTGGCAAGTCCTAGAAAACTCCTTACCTTTGATATATTTCTAGGCAGTTTCCACTCCATAAT
Organism: Erythroxylum pelleterianum; assembly: GCA_027563865.1. Lineage (NCBI taxonomy): Eukaryota > Viridiplantae > Streptophyta > Magnoliopsida > Malpighiales > Erythroxylaceae > Erythroxylum > Erythroxylum pelleterianum. Next base: position 15,161,158 of record JAOQMR010000006.1, on the reverse strand, counting down.
TGCCTTTACCTTAGCAAGATCAGGCATCACTCCATCTTTGGACACCACTTGTCTAAGAAAAACTACCCGCTCCATCCAAAACTCACACTTACTCAACTTTGCACACAATTGTCTCTCCTTCAGAATCTGTAACACAATCCTTAAATATTGCTCATGCTCCTCTTTACTCCTTGAATACACCAATGTATCATCAATGAACATTATCATAATTTGATCCAAATACTCCTGAAAAGTCATGTTCATCAATCCCATAAATGTAGCTAGTACATTAGTCAACCAAAAAGGCATCACTAGGAACTCATAGTGGCTATACTGAGTGCAAAAAGTTGTCTTGGAAATACTTGACTCAGCTATCCTCAACTGCCAGTATCTCGATCTCAAGTCAATCTTGGAAAATATAACAACTCCCCCAAGCTAATCCAAAAGATCATCTATCCTCAACAATGGGTACTTATTCTTCACTGTCATCTTGTTTAGCCGTCAGTAATCGATGCATAGTCTCATACTACCACTCTTTTTCTTCATAAACAACCATAGAGCTCTCCATGGTGATGTGCTGAATTTAATAAAACCATTTTCCAACAACTCCTTGACTGCCTTTTTAACTCATATAACTCAATAGTAGTCATCCTGTAAGGTGCAGTAGAAATCGGTGCAACTCCAGGCATAGTATCAATGGTAAAATCTATCTCTCATTGAGGCGGTAAAGCTAGTAAATCATCTAAGAATACTTCTGAAAATTTGCTCACCATAGGAATATCCTTTAATCCAGGACTCACCTCCCTCGTATCTATGATATGAGCTAGATATGCCTCACATCCATTCAATATCAACCATCTAGCAGTCGCGGTCGAGATCATAAATGTTGGAATGATCCCCCACAAATATCACTACCTGAAGACTCTATCATCACCTCCTTTGCATAACAATCTATTGCAGCTAGATGTTGTGCCAACCAATCTATCCCGAGAATCACATCGAACTCCCTTAATTCCATCACTATCAAGTCAACTAATAGCTTCGCTTCACCAATTCTTACTGACATTTCCCTCCTTACACTATTTACTACCATACAGTCTCCTACTGATAACGACACTCTTAGGTCATATCCTCCCTTAGAACTCTAGAGGTAAACGTTAAAGAAATGTAAGAGTGTGTAGATCTTGGGTCTACTAACACATAAGCTTTAACATCAAATAATAAAATTGTACCAGAAATGACATCGTTAGCTACAGGTGCCTCCTTCCTCGTCATATGGTGCTTGAATTTGACTCTGAGTTGAAGATATCCCACCAATATTTGTACCCATTACTAGTATGCCACCAGTTCTACCCGAGCCAAAGGAACCACTCTGACCTGTACTGTCTTCTCTGCCCATACTCCTGAACTCCTTCCTATTGCTGAAAAATTCATTTGTAAGTGCGCCCGCTCTCCATAAATATTACATGCCTTATTGATCCCAGTAGGTCCCCAACATGGTCCTTTGTAAAATCTCCCACAAGTAACACAACTCTGAAATCCTCCAACTCCTCTATCAAAAGATCCTCTGAACCTCTGACTAGCCCCCTTATCTGATCCAACTAAAGGTGCACTACCAGTGCTATGTTGTCCTGAATCCCTGCCAACTCCTTAATCTCCATTAGATTGGTAGAAACTACCACTTTTACCCGATATGCCATCTACTCTCCTAGATCCCCCTACACCAGTATAAGTACTCCCCTCCTAACAGATCGACTCCCCTCTCCTTGATGACTATTCTGTCACCTTTTTAGCTCTCTTCTCCTTTTACCTAGCTCTATTACATCCTCCACTTTAAGTGCAATCTCTAGTAACTTCTTGAAATTGGAAGTAGCAGCCCCCAAAACTAAACGAATATTCGTCCTCAGATCCTGCTCAAATCGATAACAACTATCTTCAGGATTTGCCACAGCCTACAATGCATACTTAGATAAGGCTACAAAGGGAGCCTCATAATCAACCACTAACATCTCCTCTATCTGAACCAAACTTATGAACTCCATCTTCTTTCGATTTTGATATATTCGCGGAGTGTATTATCTTTGCAATCTCTCTGGAACTCCTACCAAGTCATCTTTCGGGTCTTGTAAGATTGCTTCACTGACTTCCACCAAATCAGTGCACTGCCTTAGAATAAGGAAACAATGTACTAGAACTTTCTATCCAAGGTACACTCTAGGAAGTCTAAAATTATCTCTATCTACTCCCACCATGTCTCAACCTCCTCAAAATTAGTAGTAACTCGAAACTTTACTACACCATTCTTACGAATCCATTTATAGTTGTGATCTACCCAATAATCACCTCGGGCTATAGCCGCAATAATAGCCTGCTGCATCATTTGAAAGAACTACATCATCTGTAGAGGGATTGGCACCTCTCCTCCTACCCTACTCGCTTGGGCATTGCCCTAATCTAGCACATTCGAAGCACGGATCAAACTTCCAGACTCCCCAGGTGACTCAGGGCCAACATTATCATCTTCTGAAGCCATCGTAGATGAGACAAGCATAAATTATTATTTTTACTCAATATGTCCCTAGAAACGTAAACCCACTATAATATCACCTAATGTGATGCTCCTAAAATAATGTTCTGATAGATATGTTAACTATTATCGTCTAATATTTGTGTATTATTTTCTTGATGACTTCACTTATTTTTGTTATTGTTTGTCTTCACATTCACATTAATTTGGTAACTTAAGAACTTCAATACATGTTTAATCACTTGATTAAATAATTAATGATAGCTAATGTAAATTTTTAATTAATTTGCCTATTAACCTTTATGCCCCTGAATTTGTCAACATCTCATGTTAATAAGTCAATTATGAATGCAAATCATGCTCTTTGTTATAGGTTTGAATCACATATTTCTTCAAAAATTTAAATAAATCTTACGGTTATTTATAATATCATGTTGTATTTTAATGTTTTCAAAATAATACTTGTAACTTCTTAAAACTAAAGAAATTAGATTTGTAATAGCTAAACCATCAACTTAATATGTTTGAGTAATTTAGACTAATTAGAGGAACTCTATCTTACAGTTATTTTTAATATCACTTTGAATCATATTTAGAATGTCGTTTTAATAATATTTTTGTTGGACCCCGATTTTTTAGTGGAATTTAAAAATAAGAAATAATATAAAATTAGTGTTTTATATATGCATTGTGTAATGGAAGTTGAAAAAAATGTTACAATATGAA
>JAOQMR010000006.1:15127951-15152652 GCA_027563865.1 Erythroxylum pelleterianum | reverse complement strand
TAAGGCTTTGTATGCATAAGGTTGATTAAAGATGAAAGAAATGAAAAAGAGAAATATGGAATGGTATGTATAAAGAGGAAAAAAAATCATATCGGGATTTTCGGATTAGTCTTAGTGTTTCCAACGCGCCTCGCATTGTTTTTCGATCAATCTTCGTTATCGGATGTCGGACATGCGTTTGTCAATTCGATTCGATTTGTATTCCGATTCGCGACTTTCCGCACTTTGTTTGCTTCGCTTTCGATTAAGCTTTTGATTTCGTTTCCGCACTTTGTTTCGCTTTTCGCCTTCCGTTTTTCGGTTGGGGTCCGATTTCGGATCGGGTCCCAACAATTTTGATACAAAGTGATATATGAAAAATTGATTGCTTTAGTTCAGATCAAATATAAAACGTTAAAACACATATGGTACATTTAGCCATTAGTTTTTGTTTGTTGCCCACGAGGTGTTCTAGGAGGGTCCCAATTATGAGAAGGTACCTTTCAGCCATCCACACCCAGACTAATCTCCGCTTAAGCTGAATAGGTCCCTTGTGGGAGGTAAAGTTCTAGTTCCAAGTTTTAAACAACTGCATACATAAAGAGGATTTAAACCTATGACCTCACTTAACAGCCCGTTTGGAATACCACGAATTGAATTCAATCTACTGCATACATAAAGAGGATTTAAACCTATGACCTCACTTAACAGCCCGTTTGGAATACCACGAATTGAATTCAATCTTGTAATTGAATTCAATTCGTTTGTTTGGAACAAAAAGAAACGCATGAAATCAATTCATGCTTGGGTTTAAATCCCACTTCCTTCGTAAATTCAATTCACTCCAGAAATCACACGAATTCAATTCCAACGCCACCGACCTCTCTTCTCCCACGTTGAAACCCAATAATGCCCACACGCAGCCCTAATCTTCAGCAGCCAAAGCGCCAACAAATCAAGCAGTAGCCCTCATCTTCGGCAGCCAAAGCACCCAAAATCAAGGCAGTAATCGTCATCTTCAACACCTGACCACTCTTCTCCGACAACGCAGCAGACCAGACGACGCAGCTCCCACGCTTGGTTTTCAAGAGGAAAAAATGGTGGCGAGTGGATTTCGCTTACATGATCTGGGAATCAGTCCAGAGAATGCTGTATTGATGGAAGTTGTCAGATGGATCAAACCAGAGGCCACATCTCTCTTCTCTACCGGTGCTGGTGCTACCATTGCCATAAATATTTGTCTGTTTCCTCCAATCTTTGCCTCTTATATTACCCAAGAACTCGAAGTCAATTTCGTCATGGCTTTTCTCAAATATATCAGCATTTGACATCTTTCAGAGAAGCGAACAAAAAATTCTCAACTTGAAGATTCAATATAATCCCACTTTTAATTACCGATCAAAAAAAAATCTGTCTTCAATTTTCACTTAAAGAGTCTCATATGATATGTAAATATGATAAATTAATAAAATAATAAGAATTTCATAATTTATGTATTGATGACAAAATAATCAAGTTAATTATTAATTATTAGAAGGGAAAATTATAAATAAAATTGAGAAAATTAAGAATTATATTTATGGGTGTTATTATATAAAATATAATAATTTAATAAAGCAATTAATTTACTATTATATTAAACTAATAACGTTTATATTTTAGTCAGGGGTAAATGTGTCATATGAAATAATTGAATTCAATTCTAATATTATTATATTTGTTCCAAACAGTGTAATTGAATTCAATTATAATATTACTGGATTTGTTCCAAACAGTGTAAATTGAATTCAATTCTAACTTCATTAATGTAATTGAATTCAATTCATACATTCACTGTGTTCCAAACAACCTTTAAGTTAAAAGAACCCCTTATTAACTCACGTACATCTTGGGTTAGTCATTAGTTATTTTAACCAAAGAAAAGGAATACTGTAGCTCAAAAGACCGGAAACAAATGGGTATATTTCGGAACACGAGGGACTCCATTGTAATACAACATATGGATATTGTTTATCGTACGACAATTACAATAAGCGGATCAGATCGCAACCAGTTGTAGCCTTCATGACCCGTTAAAACCGACCCGAAACGATTTGCCCGTGTCCTCCCCATTTTTTGACCTTTTACTCTCCCTTGTCTTTTCCTTTCTCCAGTGACACAAATAAAAGGCATTATCATTTTTTGTATAAGAGAATCAAATATTCCCACGAATTTATTATTCCTTCAGTTTTTTAACCTTTACTTTTTGACATTTTAATTTGTGCAGGTATCCATCTTAGGAGCTCTGCTGCTCAACTTGTTGTTCGTCTTTTAGTCCTGAAATTGCTTCTATTGTGTACATTAGCTTTAAGGTGTCATATTAAGAAGTTTTTTTTATTTTCAATCTTTTTTGACAGATACAACTGTTATTGTCATCTTCCTTTCGGCTTTTTTAAGATTATTGGTTAATTTAGTTTTAGAAGATGCTTGTGGATGTCAATTCTAATATTTTGTATTGATTGAGTTGACAGTATGCCTGAATCCATTCAGCAATGTAATAGCAAACTATGGTTTGAGGTTTGAAGTTCTGAGATGCCGCTTCATGTGAAAAATACTGAAGAGAATTACTATCTTTGACTTGCTGAATCTAGTCCCATGCGATCCTAGCCTGATGGGACCATAACTGGTTAAAATCTTCTCTCTTTCCTGTCTTTTCTGTTTTTGATGAAATACATGAACTGGGTTTGACTGTGTATAAGCTTTTATTATCGCCAACTCTGCTTTTGCTAGGAAGAAGATGCACAGTCAAATTCCTCCCACTAGGGATAGAGCAAACACTAGTCGGACATTGATGATGGAAAGATACTTTATTGATCTCATGTTGGATCAGATGCACAGGGGCAATCGATTGGGTCATACTTTCAACAAGCAATCATGGACAGATATACTGGACATGTTCAATTCAAAGTTTGGGACTAAATATGACCAAGATATATTGAGAAGTCATTTTACAGCTCTGTGGAAGCAATACAATGATGTTAAAAATCTTCTCAAACAGAGTGAGTTTTCCTGGGATGATACTCAAAAGATGGTCGTAGCTGCTGATGAAGTATGGGATGCCTATATGAAGGTCTGCTAAATTGATCTCTATGCCTTTTCATTTTGTATATCTGATAGTACTTGAAAGTCACCGATAAAAGTCATACAGGCTCACCCTGATTCAGAATGTTACAAGACGAAGTCTTTGGTGAACTTCAATGATTTGTGCTTGATATTTGCGTACACAGAAGCAGATGGAAGATACAGCCGTTCAAGTCATGATGTAGATTTTGATGATGACATTCAAGGGCTCATTATTGGTATGTTTTTCGTCCACTAAAGAATGTAGTGTAAGGTTACATTTTCCAGTAGACTCTTAAAACTGTATGTCAAAATTTGGGGTGGCTGATTATAACTTTCTATGCATAACAACATTTGTGAGACTTGTATTAATGTGTTATGTTTAATTAACTAAAGTAGGATATGGGCTGGAAGTGATGATTTATATATATATATACTTTATATAATTTTCACAATTTCAGATTTCTCTGAAAGATCAGACTGAAAAAGAAAAAGAAAAACAGACATGAAGTTTGAGTATGAATATTGTACTCAGGCAGATAACATGGGTTTGTCTTCTGTATTTAGAAAATGCAAACCTAAATAATTCTTTGCTTAATCATAGGCTTTCAAACAGGTATTCATCCAGCAAGTATTGAGCATGTGAGAACAGATTGGACACCAGACATGGACCAATGTCTTGTTGAGCGTATGCTGGATGAAGTCAGAAAGAGCAATAAGACAGATAAATCGTTCAGTAACGTAGCATGGAATAACATTCTTACTTCAATAAATGTTAGATTTTGTTCTAAATATGGAAAAAGTTTTCTGATGCGCCGCTATAATAAGCTGTTTAAGTACTATAGTGGTATGAGAAGAATACTCAAGAGAAATGGATTTTCTTGGGATGAAAAGCACCAAATGATCTTAGCTGATGATGGCATTTGGGAGAAGTATATCAAGGTACAACAATAATATTATTGGTCTCCGGATGATAACTTATGCAAATATGCTTATTAATAGATAGCTATTGTTAATGAAGGGCCATCCAGAGGCACATTCATACAGAGGGAAGCCTTTACTAAATTATGAACATTTGAGCCTCATTTACAGCAATGAGATTACCAGGGGGCCTCATGGAGCTAAGCATCAAAATCAGATTACTGAAAATAAATGTTTACAAATTGAGACTGGTGAGTTCGACATTTCTTCAGCAGCATCCTCTGCTGGCTTCTGTCATTGCTGCATTTCATCAAAGGCAACAACTCTAGTTGATGATTGTTGGGACCCGATTCCAGTAGGTTCCAGAAGGGAATAAAAGAAGTTAGCCACGTGAGAGTTAGTTAGGAAAATCGCATAAAAGGGTGTTAGGGGGAGGAAGGTAGGCATTCGGGTATAATATTGGGACTGGTATTGTGGAGGTTCTAAGCCCTCGAAGCTTAGTGTTATGGAGGTCGCTAGCCCTCGAAGCTAGCATATTAATATACCTATAGCATATTAATCATCTATATTCATCTCTGTTCCTTCTCTGTTCTTATTTTATACTGGTTGTGTGTGTGGTTGCTAGAAGAGCAGGGATCGTTTTCTAGAGTTGAATCACTGTTAGGGATTTTGGTTCCTAACAATGATCTTCTTTAGTTCTTAATGTTTGATTCCCTTATATATATATATATATATATATATATATATATGTATGTATGTATTCTTATGCACACATTATTGCAGCTTTGATGGGTTTTTCATTCATGCAGATGAAGAAAAGGATTGTCATTACTCTGCTGGATGTCATGGTCCTGGGCCTATTTGGAACCCATTAATGGATTACTATCTCATTGACTTGTTGCAAGACCAAACCCTTAGGGGTAATAAGATCGGTTATGAATTTACATCTAAGGCTTGGACGGAAATGACCAAGTTATTCAATGCTAAAGTTGGTTTAGCATGTGAGAAAAACATTTTAAGAAATCGATTCAAACATTTGAGGAGGCAATATAATGATGTAAAAGTCATTCTGGAGCAAACTGGATTTTCTTGGGATGAAAACAGAGAAATGATTATAGCTGAAGATCATGTTTGGGATTCTTATATTAAGGTGAAGTTACCTTCTCTTTCTTCTGGCTAATATGTTTGAAGAACTTATTGTTTCATGTTTGTTTTGATGTATGCAGATGCATCCTGATGCTCAGCCATACAGAAATAAATCTGTGCCCAGCTATCATAAGCTATGCCTTATCTATGGTGAAGAAGGTTCTTTCAAACAATGCAGGCAGAGGGAACATACTGTTGATCTTGGCAGTGAAAGCCCTGATATGATCATTGGTATGCATTAGCAGATATATGAACATATTTTATGTGGGCAGGTATAAATTACAGGAAAATAATATTTCTGATGCAAACCTTGATCATGGAGAATCGTTTATGCTTTAGTGATTCAACTGATAAATGAGGATTTTTGTTGTAGATCAAGTCTTTTCAATCTGGAGTGAGTAACTAGTGTTTCTGATTGTTTCTCAAATTTAAGAATAAGATTCTGTTGTTATATGGCTTTTATTATTCTTGATTGCTTTAATTCCATCATACATATGATTACAGGTCCTAGAGACTTGAAGCACTACTATTATTATTTACAAATACAAGGAAAAGTTATCAAGCCGTGTGATTGGCAGGAAAGTATGATGATTGCCATGCAGATGGTGATCTATCAGAGACAAGTTGGACGCCTGTGATGGACCGCTACTTTGTTGACCTTATGTTAGAGCAAATACATAGAGGGAATAAAATTGACTATACTATAGATAATCAAGCTTGGATAGATATGGCTGTGTTGTTCAAGGAAAGATTTGGATCACAATATGGCAAGGATATCCTGAAGAGTCGTTGCAGAAGTTTTCAGAAGTTACACAGTGTTGTGAAGAGTTCTCTTGAGAGGAGAAGGTTTTCTTGGGATGGTAGACTGCAGGTCATCATGGTATGTATGTGTGGGATACATTTATAAAGGTGCTTCACTTTGTCTTGATTTAGTATATCAGCAATTCCTATTAAAGGCTGCTAATGTTTCTATATTCCAGGAACAACCAGAGGTCGAACTCTATGGAACTAGATTTATGGAAGATTACAATGATTTATTTTTGATTTATGGAAAGCCTTCGCCTGATGATGAGGCCAATCTATTAGGTCCAGGTACAGGCACTGATGATGACCTCTGCTTTTATTAACATGGAGATTATCATGCTTCATTTTAGAAATGTGTTACTTTTTCTTTTTGTTCCATTGGTTACTTTATGGTTACTAGAGGATATATGAGGCTCAAACATGAACAAAGTTGATGCAATGATGATACATACATGGTGAAACTTTCTCATGTACACTTCCAATTTGTTTAAGGACAATTTTTAAACAATAACCACTACGCGAAGACTAATTGGACTCCAGCAATGGACCGATATTTCATTGACCTGATGCTTAAGCATGTTCGTCAAGGAAGTATGAGTAAAAATTTAACCAGACAAGAATGGAGTTGTATGGCAACAAAGTTCAGTTCTGAGTTTGGATATCAGCATGATGAGAATATTTTAAGGAGCCACTTCATGAACTTGATGAAGCAATTCAATGATATGAAAAGGTTACTTGATCATAGTGGATTTGCTTGGGACGAGCTGTGTCAAAAGATAATTGCTGATGATTCTTCATGGCATGCTTATCTAAAGGTACTTCCTATATCCATTGTTCAGTTCTCTTTAACAAAATTAGAAAAATCTTGTAGCTTAAACATGTTTGCAGGATTGCCCTGATGCACAGTCGTATTGGAATCGGACCCTTCCTAATTATAATGATTTGTTCTTGATATTCGGGGGTGGAAATATTAATGGAAGGGACAATGATGCAAGTCGCTCAAGGGCTATTTGTGACTCTGTCCTGGTACCAAGCGATGGTATCATTCTCCTCATAATTTTACATCTCCATTTTCTCTCCCCTCTCCCTTGAATAGATTTTGTCAATATGCTATTAAAAGAACTTTTAAGATATCTGGAGAAAAATTTAGACACTTAAAATCTCATTTTATGATGGTCACTGTACATGGGATTATCTTATGAATATCTGAGTGGGATACTTTCTTCTTCTCATTCTTCTGTTGAAATTACAGATGAAGAAGATTCCCCAGTTCCAACTGATTTTAATCCTCTACCAATAAATTGGACCAAGTCAATGGAAGTATACTTTATTCAACTCATGTTAGGACAAGTAATTGAAGGGAACGTGATTGGTAAGACATTCACCGAACAAGCTTGGGCCTGGATAATTGAATCATTCAATGAGAAATTTGGAGTTCTATGTGACAAAGATGAAGTAGAAAGCTTGTACCTAAGCTTGATGAAAGAGTACAATAACATTAGGATGCTTATCAATCAGATTGGCTTTGCATGGGATGGCATTCAGCAAAAGGTCATTGCTGATGATGACGATTGGGAAGTTTATATCAAGGTGCGTGTGTCTTTTTCTTTCTCTGGAACATGGATGGCTTCAGAAATTACCTTCTTTCCAGCTTCATGTACCCACGATTGTCTTGTGGGATTCCATCTCATCTCTCTAAAAAAGCTGAACTTATTATTTCTTTTTCTGTCAGAAAAAATGAAAGTGGTATTTGTACTTACTTTTGGAGGAGTGCATATAATATTTTTCTGATAGTGTTTCCTGTGACATAATTTATTTTGTGCAGAGACATCCAGGTGCAATCAAGTATCGAAATAGAATGTTGGGAAGTTATAACGATCTTTGCGTGATATTTGGTAACAGAGTGGTAGGTGGAAGGTTAAGTCGTTCTAGCATAGAAATGGAGAACAACAACGGTGTCCTTGGCAGTGTATTCACGGGTGCACTTACCCAGAACAAAAGAAATTGTGCAACTTCACCAATCTACTCAATGTCTTCTAGAAAAGTCCAAAAACTCAATGAGGAGGCTGAAGAAGCACTAGGTACAAACTTCCATTTAGCAAGAAATGTGCGAAATAAAGATGATGGTGAACATTTATCTATTGAAGTCATTGTTGATGCGCTTCAAGCTATACCAGGCATGGATGATGAGCTCTTCTTGGAAGCCTGTCAAATTCTAGAGAATGAGGAAAAGGCAAAGTTGTTTGTGAAAATGGATGCAACTAAGCGAAGGAAATGGTTATCTAGGAAGCTCAATTGGTAACCTCTTACAATTGAGTGTTATTTTACAGTTAATGCAAGTCAGTTATTACGTGAGATTTGCATTTATGAATGTTGGTGAAATGGAAGAAATGAAATGTTGGTGAAATGGAAGAAATGAAATGGCTGCCTTATGTTTAGACTTTTAGCAAGTTTCAGAAAAGCTTTAATTAAAATAACTTTAGGGCTACAACCAAATTAATGCTGTCAGTAATGACTTAAAAAAGAATAAATTTTTGCTAAAAAAGAAGAAATGAAATGGCTGCCTTATGTTTAGACTTTTAGCAAGTTTCAGAAAAGCTTTAATTAAAATAACTTTAGGGCTACAACCAAATTAATGCTGTCAGTAATGACTTAAAAAAGAATAAATTTGACAAGGAGCTAAGAGTTGGTTCATTTGGTAATTTTGTGGTAGTGTGTAGTTTTTTTTTTTTAACGGAGGAATCTGCAGTCGTTATCTTTTGGATGCGCACTGGGTAAATTTTCAGATTTACGCAATAGCCTGCAAACCACGCTATCTAGGTACTTCTGATTAGGCAAGTCCTGTACGACAGGCTCGATCGAGAGAGTGTAAGTAAGGAAATTCGAATACAGGACCTTTTGGCCTTATGCTTTTTTACTTCACCAACTCGAGGTAGTGTCAGAGTTGTTAATATGATTCCGATGGATTTAAAATAAAAAAATAATTGTTTCAAAGTTATAAATCTAATTTGACTTCTAAAATAAATTTAGTGTAAATTTATATGAACTTGCATGGTCTATTAGTGACTTTGGACAATTTGTTTAGAAGAGACATCCTCCAAATTTAGATCTTTCCCTATATACTATGATAGTATACAGGGAATACATCTAAATAGATCTTAAGTGTTTATAAAAGGCTAAGAGTAACAGGATGAAGTCTTGAAAGTGGAATGAAAATGTACAAGAAAAGATTAAGATATAAGAAGAGTGACTACAAAGTTCTATTGGATAGCATGGAAGAAGTGGAGAGAGTAATTAATAAAGAACGTTATAAATTGGGAAAGAAAGAAACAAAGGAGATAATCTCAGTAGCTAAAATCGAAGCTTACGAGAATTTATACCTAACAATTAAAAACTAAAGATGAAGAAAATGATATTTTTAAGTTGGCAAGAGTTAGGAAACGGAAGGAAAATAAGCTCTACTAGATCAAGTTTATTGTAGAAATGATAAATTTGTGGCTAAAAATGACATCAAAAGATAAATGACAAAAATATTTTTATAGCCTTTTTAATAAATACATGACCGTGGCTCGTTGACTTCGGGTCGGGTCATATTGTCATCTCTAAGTTTTATATTTTATATTTAGCCTAAACATTTAATATATAATAATTTTCTCTTAGTTATCTAATTTAAGCATTTCCTTATTTAACCTAAATATTTTGTAATGACTTTTTTGATTGATTTATTTACATGTTTTTGTTCTTATACGTGTATTTATATATTTATTTTACTCTTTAGTTTTCTCCATTTTTATTGTACTATTTATTTTGTTACTTATTTTGATATTTCTATTTTATTGTTATTATTTTATGTCTATTTTATTATTTTAAAAAGTATATACATATATTCTTTTTTTAATGTAGGTTTATCGGAAATAATCTCACTACTAATTAATAGCAAGGCTTGCATACTATTGAACCTCTCCAAATTTCATGTATCAGCGAAACTTTTACTAAATTATTGTTATTATTACAGGTAGAAGATACGAGTAAGGTTTTAAATATTGTAGCATTTAGCATTTGTTTCAATGAACGATATAAAAATATATATCGAATAAAATGAATTATATATAATGGTAAATGTAATTTCAATCCAAAGAAAAAAAATGATTTTTAGTCGGAAAATAAAAAGTGCCACTAATTCATTCGTGATTGTGCTGTAATACAACAATATATATTAATATTTTTTTTACACTCTCTTCAAGTTAAACACAATTGTTGGTTTTCTCTTCCAAATTACAACCCAAGCATGATTCTAAATAGTAAATACGTTGCATTTGCGTATATGATCGGAAAGAATGTTTCATCATGTACATGTACTAAATATAAAAAAACGCGTAATCTAATCCAAGGCCAAAAAAGAATCTCCCAGTTACACAGGTACGCGCACACACTTGATACACAACACAAGAAGAAGAAAGATCCGCAGGAAAAGCTTCCTCTGAAATGGCATGGCCTTCTCATACCATCTCTTCTTCAACTCTTTCGCCGCTCTCGCTTTAACCCTCTTCTCCACCACTTTCCTTTTCTCTTATTCCTCATTTCAACCCAACCCATCTCCCCAAATCCCCAAAAGGTCACTCATTTCGCACCCCCAAGTTGTCCCTCTCACTTGCTCTTCTCTTGATCCCACCAATGGTCTCATCAACTATCTTTCACTTCATTTTTGCTTGTTCAAGGCCAACGCTTTCCTCTCCATTCCTTCCCTTTTATTGTTCATTCTTCTCCACTTCTATGTCCTCATCAAAACTGCCCAATGTCATTTCTCTGTTGTCACTACAAAGCTCACCAATCACTTAAACCTCTCTCCAAGCATGGGTGGTGTCACCCTTTTAGCTCTTGGCAATGGAGCTCCAGATGTTTTCGCTTCTCTTGCTGCGGTTCGCTCTGGGCAGTATAGGACTGGGTTTGGGGCTATCTTGTCTGCTGGGACTTTTGTCTCTGCCCTTGTCGTTGGATTTGTTGCGATATATGCTGCGCCATTTAATGTGGATCCGGGGTCTTTTGTGAGAGATGTTGGCTTTTATCTTGTTGGGGCTCTGTTTTTGTTTTATGTGTATTTGAGTGGGGAGATATCTTTTTGGCAGGCTATTGGATTTGTTGGATTCTATGTGTTCTTTGTTGGTTTCGTATTTTGGATGGATTGGGGAACTGCTGCTAGCGATGGTGAGGATAAAGTGAAGGATGTGAGAGATTCAAGAGAAATGGATTGTGAAAAAGGTAGTGAATTTCTTGTCGATAAGGGGGAGGTTTCTGGGTGTTTCAGAATGGGTTATGAAAAGGTAACAATTGTGTTATGTGATTATATTTCCCTTGGAAGCCCATGCAATTTTGAGATAAAGTTGCATTTTCCCTTCACATGTTCCTCTTCCACTCTTTTAAAGCATTTTAACTGAATGTTATTGTGTGATCTGGGTGTGGTTTGGTATATGGTCAATTCAGGTATATTAACTGAATGTTCGTCTCAATGGTTTGTTGATTTTAGAATGCACTCAGTGTTACTTGTCTGTTTCTTCCAACACAACCTTTAGGACTTATACTGCGGGAGCCTTAAATGACTTTATGTCCTCGGATGGCATTGTGTCTCCTGCGGAACGGGAAAGTTGTAGGATCTTCAATTTTGTTTGATCTCTGAGTATTCAAATAGGTTGCTTTGTGCTTCTCTATCATTAATTAACTCGATATTGCCTCATGAGTCTGTAGTCATTCAGCACTCGTTACTAAATGCTTAGCCTTGTCGCAGATGACTTGTTAGTAGACTGAATTGTTGTGTGGATGAACATAAGAGAACAGGACAGTGATCTGCTTCATTATGTATATATCAGTTTTCTTCTCGTGTACGTAATTGAAATGCTGTCTATATTTCTTTAGTTATGCATTTTCTATCTGAATTTGTTTTCCTCAAATATTAAAATGTAAAGCAATTAGCTACTTAAATAGTTATATTCTATCAGGAAGAATATGTTAAAACTTGATTGTGTTTCAGCAGCTTATTCAAATTGCTCTTACTCTTAATGCTTATAAATGATAGACTATTAAGATTAAGCATTGGAACTGTTAGTGTTGCTGCAAATCAATTGAGCTGAAGGTTAAGGTTGAGCTTTGGGGTTTTACATCCCAACCCAAAGAAAGGAATATTTACAATCACTGGACTGCCATGTACCTTTTTCTCTCAGTGGATAAGTAAACTTAAGATTGGATTTTTCACATGTGTGCTGTTTCTTGATCTTGCTAGGGCCAAAAAAACTGGATCATGCACTAAAATCCTCTAGGATTTTACATGCTTGGGACATTTGAAATGCTGCCAAAACATGTGGACTTGGCTTATACTTAAAACTCTTGATTTAGGTGATGTAATGAAAGTAATAAAGCCTGTTCAGATAAGAAACGGAAATCAACAAGGCAAAAGCATGTTTTTAACAGAGAGTAATTTGTGTATTTTTTTAGGCCATTTTTGTATTTGTTACAGCAAAGGGCATTCTTTACTGATTCTTATTTTTGTCATGCATGCAGGTATCAAAAGTGTGGAAACTCCCTATCTCATTTCTTCTAAAGCTCACAATTCCACAACCATCACCCTCGGAATGGAACAGGTTCTATTTATCTGTTAATATCGCTCTCTGTCCTCTAGCCTTGTTGTACACTTGCAATTCATTCATGCCGCTAGATCATCCAATAATATTCCTCCTTCCGAACACTTATTTGCCACTTTGGTTTGTAATTCTACTGGCAAGCACCTCTCTGGCAGTTCTTCACTTTATTCTGGAAAAGGAACCTCCAAAAACTGAGCAAATACTAGTAGTGCTTCTGGCATTTGTAATGAGTGTCTTTTGGATATCCACTGTTGCCGGAGAACTGCTAAACTGCCTCCAAGCACTGGGGATAGTTCTTGAGGTGCATCCATCCCTACTTGGGCTCACAGTGCTTGCATGGGGAAATTCAGTTGGTGATCTTGTTGCTGATGTTGCGGTAGCCAAAGCAGGCCAGCCAGCAATGGCTATGGCTGGGTGCTTTGCTGGGCCAATGTTTAACATGCTTGTGGGTCTTGGGTCTGCTTTGGTGATGCAAACTGCTCATATTTATCCCAAAGCTTATGAACTCAATTTCCATATTGGAATTGTAATTGCATTCGTGTTCTTGCTTCTGAGCCTAATGGGGTCTCTGCTAGTTATTACGTGGTCCAGATTTCGGGTGCCTAGGTTTTGGGGCTTCTGCCTTGTGGGTCTTTATGTCTTTTTAATGGTACTTAGCATAGCTATTGCTGAGTTTTCTAGCTGATTGTTCAGTGCTAGGAAACCAACTAATATGTTGCGATTATAGCTACATTCTTTATTACAGCTGATAATATAAATTCAAGGGTAGATACGATAAAGATGTACGAGGGAAAAAATAGCCAGGGTGAAGTGTTTTATTGGCAATATGAAGATAGGCACGTTGCTACACTTTCTGGGGTTTGTTATCAGTATTTTCCCAATTCCATTGTGTTTTGATTAGCACCAAGAAGCAAATATAAGATCCACCAAATCAAATATCTTAGTTCATCTGTATGTAATGTGGCACCTCATTTCTTCCTATTTTGGCAAATCTGGTTGATATTATTTGTGGACCGTTTTCTTTTTTTGCTTTTATGCTACTTTCCAACTTTATATAATAATCAGATAAAGAGGTCCTTTTTGTGGCAGATTACAGTGAATTTAGTAGCTAAACTATTGAACGATGTTATGTTTATTGGAGACTAATGTTACAGTAAGTCCACCATGTCACCAATGTGAGAGGCGTGGGGTCTACAAGCACTGTTTTCTTTTTTCATATATGCAATGCATGGTAGCATTCATTTGATTTGCTTGTGCCTGAACATCATGTGTTACTGAACTTCATGTTTTTAAGATTTCAAGATAAAGAATTGGTTGTTGAACTATCCTTTATTTTGGTAATAATAAAATGGTATGTTGTTGTCTGCATTCAAAAATATTATCTTGACAATTATGTTGTAGATGATGTTTTATTGTTGTCAAGAGCATATGATAAGTCTATTAGTACTCTTATGGCCTCTATCCATGGCTTTAAGGAATGGTTTGGGATATAAGCAAGCATAAAAGCGATATGATCTTGTCAGCTAGTGCAAGTCATGATGCATAATGGCTCTATTCATGTATCTTGGTCTGCCTGTAATTACTAACAGAATTCTGTATAAGGAATGCCTCCCATTAGTAGAGAGAATTTAGAGAAAACTTAGCAATTGGTGCAATAAAACTCTTTCATCCCTAAGGAGACTTCAACTATTCAAATATGCGCTTAATTTCCCTTTATGTATATTGGAAGTAAGTTTATAAACCAAGAGTTGAATGAGGACTTGAAGTTTATCCAATTAAGTTAACCACTAAGGTGCTTATGGGGAAGAGAATTTGGAGACTTCTAGTAAGCAAGGGGTCATTATGGGTTAGATGGTCCATGCATATTTGTTAAAAGGGAAAGCCTATGGGACATTGAGGATAAACCACTATTCTCTTTGTTCTTTTTGCAGGGACAATGTCAACACACCTTAAATGTACGGTAGGAGAATGGGGAAACTACATCCTTGTATTTTGACAACTGGAGTATGATAAGTACTTTGAATAAAGCACGATTACCTCCTACCTTGGTGCTCAGGTTCCCTAAGAACTCCAAGGTAAAAGCATGGATAAAGGATAATTACTGGAGTAACCACGTATTGCTAAGCTACAACCCTAACAAGCGTAGAGATAACACTTCCAAATGGCTTAGACCAAGCTTAGGTGTTTTTACTAATAAATCGTATAGGGCGGGTATCGGTGGAGGGGGGCAAATGGCTTAGAGTAATATTTGATGGGGAAAAGAAAAAAAATACTTCCTTCCTTACTTATGCTTATAGATGTGGTTAGTTGTAAAGGATAGAGTGCCTACATTAGTTCATAGGCTTAGATTCCTCAATCTGGAGGGAAAAAAAATGTTATATTTGTAAAGTGGATCGTGAATCCCTCGAACATCTCTATTTCAATTGTGGTTTCACCCTTGACCTTTGGAGATCTATCTTGGAACCGTGTCACCTGAGTAAAAGTGTTCAAAATTACTGAAACTTCATTCACTGGCTTCAGTCATTTAAGAGTTGACTTCTACGTATCTAAGTGCCTATTTGGATGAGTTTTTGGAAGTCGGTAAGTACTTTTTTTACCACAAAAGTCTTTTTTTTAAAAATAGGTGTTTGGTTGTAAAATAAAAAATTACTTCTTTAATAGATATAGTTTTTTTTTGTTTTAAAAAGTTCAAATTTAGAGAGTTCTTGAAAAAACTTCTCAAATAATTCTTTTGGTAGATTTTTCATATTAATTAACGAACCTATTTTTTAATTCCTTTTTTCCTTATGTTTTACACATAATTATCATAGTACTTACAAACTTGTCTTTACGTTTATCTTGTAAACTTATCTTTCTTAATCTCTTGCGCAATTGTTTTATTATCTATTTAACCATTTATTTAACTTGAATATTTATTTTGAGATTTATATAATGTTATTTGGTTTTTAATATTTATTTTTATATTAATTTTACTTATGTTATAATCTATATAAAAGATTTTGTTAGATATATTTTTAGTTATGTTTCATATGGTTTAAAATTATATAATAATTAATATATTATGCTTTGCGTAATGTTTAATATACTTCAAATAATATTAATATGCATAAATAATTTTTATTATAAAATAAAATATAATTAAAATTAAAAAATTTTAATTTTTATGTTGCCAAAAAATTTACTGTACGAAACTCTTAAAAAAATTCTTTTTTAAATTACTGATATAAGCCTAACTAAACATAAATTAAGACAATTTTGCTGGCTACATTTGGGTCAAGCCTCTATAAGGTACGGAAAACTCTTTAAGAAACTAATTTATCCAAGTCCCATATTGGAGTTACACTAAAACTCTTATTTCTTTGATGGATTACTTTTATAAAGGTAACACTAAACCCATCACTATTCTTGTTAAAAACCTTACTGCACCTATTTCTTCTCCCCTTTGTTTTACTAGCTTGGCTGTGGAGTCGTTGCCGTTGCCGGAGGTCTGGTTGTCGTTTTGTAGGCCTAACACTTGAGATAATAAGGTAGGTCCACATAAGCTTCAGTTTACATTATGTGGATATCGATACCATAACCATTCGGTTAACTTAATTGGGCTCGCGTGACTATCTAGGATCGTTAAGCCTGCAAAACAACAATGAGAATGCTAGAGCTTGATCCAACAGTGACAGTCTCACACTCGTGTTTGTATAGTAAAAGAGAGAGAAATACGAGGGTGCCGCTATTAGCACTTGGTTTATAATAGCACTCCCACCGTATGGTTTTTAATATAAACAGACAAAATTGTCCCTAACATAAAACATTCTTCCAAAGTCAAATTAAAAATATAAAATATTAAATAAAATTTTAATAATAAGAATAATAGTAAGTACAAAAGTAATAATTATCAAAAATTTAAACAATTAAATTAATAAGAATAATTTAATAACCATAATAATTTATAATAAGTATATAATGGTGAATAATTTATATAATTATTATCAATCGTAAATTTACTAATTAATTTTATTTCTATTATTATAATTACTTTTAAATATTATTATTTTTAACAATAATAAAATAGTTAATAATAATAAAGAATATACACTTATCAAAATAATTAAAATAATAAATCTGATTAAACAAACATAATGTTTGTAATTATTTAAAAATTATTACTGATTACAATGAATTAGCAAAAATAAGCATATAATTTTTTCTTATTATTATGAATAACAAAATTAATAATAATCAGGAATGTAATCTTATTATTTAATATCATGAATAATTACATAATTTTGCCTGTTAAATTTTTGCCTTTCTCGCGAGACTGTATTATTAATAAATTATTTAACTATTCATTATTAATTAAATAATAAGAGATTATTATTAATTTTGTTATTCATAATAATAAGGAAAAAATTATATGCTTTTTTTTGCTAATTTATTGTAATCAGTAATAATTTTAAATAATTATAAACATTATGTTTGTTTAATCAAATTTATTATTTTAATTATTTTGATAAGTGTATATTCTTTATTATTATTAACTATTTTATTATTGTTAAAATAATAATAGTTAACAGTAATGATAATAATAGAAATAAAATTAATTAGTAAATTTATGATTGATAATAATTATATAAATTATTCACCATTATATACTTATTATAAATTATTATGGTTATTAAATTATTCTTATTAATTTAATTGTTAAAATTTTTGATAATTATTACTTTTCTACTTACTATTATTCTTATTATTAATAATTTATTTAATATTTTATGTTTTCAATTTGGCTTCGGAAGAATGTTTTATGTTAGGGGCAATTTTGTCTGTTTATATTTGAAACCATACGGTGGAAGTGCTATTAATAGCGGCAGCCAAATATGAGCTGTGAAGGTTTGGCAAGAGTAGTGGTATATTTATGAGAAATTTTACAAGTAACTATGCAACGTTGTTAAGGAAATGGATGATTCATGCAGGGGACATGACGCATATAAGAAGGAGAAAGATGTGGTAGAGGAGGAGTTTAATGTGTAGATGCCCACTCTTGAGAATGAGTTTGACCAGTCCAAAGGCATAGATTATGGACCTGCAAAGAGCTCTTAAGAACCAGAAGAGCTGTTAGAAAATTAATGTCTTTTGTTTTAGATTTATTTCAAAGGAATATAAAAAGTTGCATAAACATCACCTAGATATTATACAAATATTTTTTTAAAATATGTAAAATTAGAGATTGAAGGTTCCTAATACGAATATTTTAATTGAAGTGCGACTACAGGATAAGATGTTAAAAAACCACATTACAAATATACATTTACTATTGGCATTAGGTGAATTCGGATGCGGATGACTTTTTGAACAAACATAAAGATGTTACGTTAAAATTTGCATTAGTGAATGATAGTACTAACTGATTCAAAATAGCCAAAAAAATAAAATTAATTAAATGAGAAAACCAATAGAGGTCCATGTAAGAGAGACCACTTGGATAAAGAGCAATATGTTTGTCTCTCCTTTACACGTAACCTTTACCATTCTTTCCCGATTTGTAATCTAGGAACCAATTATTAGCTTGTCAATGTAAGTTGTAAATATTATTTTTTTCAAATAACCTTTGTATACTAACATTCAAATAACCAATGTATAAAAGAAGCTCTAGCTTAGCATGATTATGCACAATCAACCCATTATGCAAGCTTCTTTGAAGAGTTTAGCACAAGATTTTATAATGAATTTACTTGAGTTATATCTCAACTAGGTAATTATGTCCTCTCTAGTGGTAGTTAACCATGCTGCTCGGAATATTGGAGCAACCCCAAGTGTGGTAAGAAGGCCACGACTAGTAGTTACCTTATATTATGAAATTAACTTTAAAGGAAGATAATATGGTAGAAATTAAGTTTCCAACATTGAATTATCAGTAAAGAGGGACTAATAAGTGCCAATTGAAATACCATAGCCATTTTTTTTCATTTCTCACAATGCTTTATATTCGTTGCAACTTTGTCTCTTATTTTAGAAATAGCCTCTCTACTAGTTAGAGATAAGGCTGTACACTACTGAATCTCTCCCACATATCAGCGAGATTCATTTAGGTGTTGTTGGTTGGTTGGTTGGTTGAAACTTTGTCTCCTATGTTCAACATATGTAATGAAATATAAGAAATGTTTGTTTTTTATTTGGATTTTCTTGATACTCTAACCTTTGAATAATTGTATTTGTATCCATTACGCTTATAGTGATTCTTGATTATCAAACAACTTCCATATTCTCTTTGCCAA
This sequence comes from Erythroxylum pelleterianum, assembly GCA_027563865.1. Taxonomy (NCBI): domain Eukaryota; kingdom Viridiplantae; phylum Streptophyta; class Magnoliopsida; order Malpighiales; family Erythroxylaceae; genus Erythroxylum; species Erythroxylum pelleterianum. The sequence continues at coordinate 15,133,802 of JAOQMR010000006.1, read as the reverse complement.
TATTATAACCTTATTCATAATTCTAATAAGTATTATCTGTAGACCCCCTTGTTCTCCAAACCTTAGAGAAACCCATTTTAATTTGGCATCTGTAATTCTATAAAACTTACCACTCCAGAGATAAATTTCTTAGCAATTTTTTAGTATCTTCAGTCATATTAGTAAGGAGAAATATGTGAGCAACCCAGTACATCTATAAGATGCAAAGTATAGATTTGATTAGTTGTAATCTCCTTGCAAAAGTTAGGAATTTATTACCTTCCAATTCTTTTGTGAATTTTGTCAAAGAGAGGTTGGCATTCAAAAAAGGTAGGTCTTAATGTAAAAATGGGACTCTAGGGTATTTGAATGGACGTTGGAGTGTTTGAAAGCTTAACACTTTTGTTACTTATGCTACAAAATCATGTATACCAGTAGAAGCTAAGAGGTGGCTTTTGCTATTATTGACAACGAGTCTTAATAATCTTTGAAAAGTTTTAGGAAGTTAAGTATAACATTAACTAGGTCAATGTTTCCTCTAAATAGCATTATTATATCATTAACAAGTTAAAATTTTAGAGATTTTTACATTTGAAATGGTACTAAATTATCCTTTCAGTTCCTATTTTTATTATTGTTAATACGAGGAGAGCTTAAGTGAAGAAGGTAAATAGATATTGTGAAAGAGGATCCTTTTTTATCTTAATCTCTTTCCTCCTTAGAAAGTAGAAGTAGGTTCACCATTATGAGGACACTGAAAGTTGTGGAGGTAACACATTGGTGTGTCTAACTTATAAATTTGTTGGGGTACCCAAAGGCTATTAGAACATCAATTAACTAGCCCTAATTTACTAATACAAAATATTTAGTAACGTTCAATTTCAATACATAGCTCCTTATATGTGTCTTTCTATGGTAATTCTTGGAGAATATTTGAGTTAAGAGGATATCTTCCTTAGTGCCCCTTTTTTTGGTTAAATGCACATTAGTTTAGGCTTATGATGGTTTATAAGCTTGCTTTGGGTCTAGAAGCTAGTACTTTGGAGGTGATTTTGTAAATAATAAAAAATTGGCCTAAATTCCTTAAAGACATGAGGTTTTTTAGGTTTTAGGTTTTAGGTTTTAGGCATGATGCATATAAAAGTCTTATTGAATTCTCTTAAAAATTTGTAGAAGAGAAAAATTTGAGAATTGAATTTATTATATTCATAACTAGATTTGATGATCTTTAGGTAAAGAATATATTAAAACAATATGATCTTAGAGCTCATTTGAGTTCATAATAAATAAAGTTCTTTCCACATTAGTTATTTGAAAGGAATACCGAGAAGTTAACTTGCTGATTAGAAATTATGTAAGGTATAAAGTTCTATATTTCATCCAAATAAGAAATGAAGCCATCTATACTATGAAGAGATTCTTTGAAAAATTAGAAAGCCAGGCTTTTAAGGTCCCCTTTCTTATGATATGTTTCTCATGTACTATCTATAAGGGTACATATCAATTTGGTGTTCTTCTTGCTAAGAATGGAGCTAGGAGAGAACCTAGGATTCTCATCTTCATCATTTAATAGTTAAATTTTTGATCTCTATCATAAAAGGGAATTATGATTATCAAAAGCATTGATATGATTAAAGAGAGCATTTTTCTCTTGAGTCATAAGAATTTTATGTAGGTTTAGGGGAGAGCTTGATTTGTAAATTGGTTAAGCTATCATTGACATCTATTAGTGTGTAAAGAGTATCATTACAAACCTTTTTTATTTAAGTTCAATCTTTATTACCTTGATCTACTACTACGTTTATAAGGGCTATACCTTTTTACATTTGTATTAATTAAGTTATTGATAATAGAATTATAGTCAAGATATTTACTAAAAAATTGTTAAATTTAAATATGCTCTTTCTGGTGTAAGAATAGACATTAAGATGCATTTCTATTGGAGAGTGATTCGATATTATTGGGGGGATGAACCATAAATCACTTTGTTTAAAGTGGAGGTCCAAGTAACATCAAATAAGCTTCTTTCTTAGGTTCAAATTCCTTCTTTCTTATTACTCTGAGTGAATTAATAACCATTATATTTAAGGTCCTTAAAACCAATACTGTATAAGTAGTTTCTGAAGTCATCAATATTATTATTTTATTAGAGATCTTCCCCCAACTTTATAGAAGTAGAGAATCTCCAAGAACAATCTAAGGATTAGAAACAGAGGCTACTAAATTAGTAAGGTCAGACAAAAGAGCTTTCCTTTGAGTAGCTAAATTGTGTGCATAGATAAATGTGATATCAACTAGGGTATTACTATGGATTAGGATGATTGTAATATCGATAAGGATGTCAATGGGATGGGTTAGACCTGATCCGCTCTTGGTTCCCGACCCAACCTTATAATGTGATGTTGTTTTTGATGTTCCAGTCGAGTCGGCCTGAGCTGGGCCCGAGCTAGGCCCGTGGCCCGGTAAGGCCAAACAATTTTGGCAAATGACATGGTCAACTTGGGCCAAAATTAGGCTAGGAAAAATTGACATTCCTAAATGTGGAGGTATTAGTTTGAGCATTTTTAATTCTTATTCCTAAACATAAATAGGGTTAAAAGAAATAATCACTTTTCCATTACAAGAAGTTTCTTAGTTAGAAATCACACACTAAGAATTATTTGAAACCATTTGCTTTAGGTAATTAGATTTTATTTTAGTCTTTAAAAGGCTAATAAAAAGGGGTTTCCTAGTGATAAAAATTCATTTGAAATTTATTTTTTATTAGGGTTGTTCAAATCTCTAACATTCCAGACCAAAACACATATTATGGGTGGTTTTGTTTATAGGGACATTCTTTTTTCCTACTTGAGGTTCTTCTGGTTATAATACAAGGAGGATCTTTACTTGGACTTATAACGTGATCTGTTGTAGTTTTATCTAAAGAGCTTTATTCCTATTGTGGTTTAGCATAGTCAGTTATTTTTCTTGTAGGAGATATCTCTTTAGTTAGATTTGCGATTTTATTGGCATCAGGGGCCATAGGCTCTCTAAGTGGAAACATCTCCTCTAGGACATTGGTCTTTGCTAGAGTTGAGCTATACCATAGTTTTCTCACAAACTGTCTCTACATTTGGGTTTGCCTCTTCCAGTCCAATCATATTATTCATACTCATTATTTCCTAATAAGTCCCTATTGTGAATTTCTTACTTGTTAGTTTCCAAACTTTGTAATTTGTTTGACTTGTAGGCCTCCAATAGTAGGATACTGATATTTTTGCTTCAATTAGTTCCCTTTCATCCTCTAATCTTAAGATTCTCAGTATGCTAGGTAATTCCTAATATAGATCCATCACTGTATAAGTTTTGATAAATCTAATTCTTTATATGTTAGTAGTGTGCTTATCAAGACATAGGGGCTTGCCTAAGGAATTAGTTAGGTAACTAAGACCAATAATACAACAATATTATGATAAGTGATTGATTGTTGATATATTTATTCCCTAATGCTTAGTGACTAATGTTATATTGTGCTTATGATACTTATTTTGATTTGTATTTTGTTTTAGATACAAGTTGAAGGAACAAGAACCAAAATGAGCTAAATCTGTATCGTTGGAGCTGTTATATTGATGCTTAATCTTATTTACCTTTATAGAGCAACAAAGAGATGAAGTAGGGTGAAGATGGAACAAAGAATGAAAGAATGGAGTTGCTGTGACTTACACGACTGTGTATGGGAACACGTTACTCACTAAAAGCATGTACAAACTTGAAGATTTTATTTCAAGCAACCTATAAACTTACATGCCCATGCAGGGTTTACATGATCATGTATCTCTTTGGGACTGTATAACTCTATAATTTCTACTAAATTAATATATACAATCATTTACATCTCATGTAGCTAACTATGTATAACTATGCAACCCTAATTTTGAACTATAAAAGGGCATTTAAGATGACAAAAAGGGTATGAAGAGATTAAAGACTTAAAAGGAGGCAAATTTGCCTCCCTTTAAGGGCTATGAGGAGCTAAATTTCAACTTTCCAATTTAAAAGAGATATTGAGGCCGAACGAACATGTTTAGGCGTTGATTAAGCTAGTGATGTTTTTAACTCTCATTTGGGATTAACTATATTATTAAGTGTTTAATGTTTTGGATTTTTTATGTATGAATGATTTAGATAAGCCGACTAGATTATTCATGTATGGATTCATTTCCATAATCTAGATTGCAATTCGTAATCGTTATAAATCTTATTCACTTGTGGTAAACTAATGGTCAGGATAACATAGCATAGGTTAAATGACTTGAGCTTATATAGTTGTTGTTTATATTAACTTATTTTCCTATTATGTACAGTGATTTTCAAACTAAATCTAAATAGCTTATTCTAGGCTATCTGATAGTTAGACCTAATCAAAGAGCTTATTTTAATTAGATACAACCTAAGGAAAAACTAATAATAATACAACTTGTTATTAATATATGGTTAATATTTTAAAAGAGAGGTATGAGAACAATGTGATGATTGATTATGAACATTTAGGTATAGGTCAAGATTGAACCGTAAATTAGATTCAAAACACATTGATTAATCTTTGTAATTTTGCATTGTTTGATTTCATTTTTCTTCTATAGTTTAGTTTTACTTTATTTTGTTAATTGAATTAAACCAACCCCCCAATCCTATATACTGATTTATTCATTGCGAAAGCTAAACACACACTTTCTGTGGATACAATCTTTTCTCACTACTATTACAAATTTAGTTGTGCAGAGTTAGGTATTATTTTCTGGTATGTTTGACTCATCGACTATAACTTTGGAGCTGTTGCTAAGGAGGGAAGTAATTTAGTTATTGCGTTTGATATTAATTATTGTTTTGTATACATATTTGTTTATAATTAGTTTTTACAGTTTTTTTTCTTGATATTTTTATGTTTGTTAATGTTTGTGTATGACAATGACTAGATCTCCTCACTAAGACCTTGTACAATTTGATCTCGAGATTAAAATGACATGATAAAGGTTGCGTAGGAAAAATAGAACAAATATAGAAATAGAGCAAGTGATTTATTTAGAAGAAGTTATGGCCAATCTATGAACTCTAAAAGAGTTGGCTACCCTAGACATAACTCAAAGACACTTATGCATTACTTTCCCAAATTTTGGTGAACGTATTAATTTTGAGCTTAAGTCCATGTTGATACATCTTTTTCCTAATTTTTGCAGTTTTGTGGTTAAGGATGCTCATAAGCAGTTTAAGGAACTCGATATGGTTTGTCTTAGTATGAAACCTCCAGGGGTGACATCTTAAGAGCTTTTCTATTTTCACTGAACGGTGCGACAAAATATTGGGTGTTTAATTTGCCTACAAAGAGTATTAGCATATATATGAAAATGAAAAAGTTGTTTTTGTAGAAGTAATTTTCAACATCAAGGATAACAAGCATAAGAAACAAATTTATAGGATAAAGCAACATCATGGAAAATCCCTTATGAGAGTTAGGAACGCTTCAAGAAGTTATGTGCTAGTTTTCCCCATCACAATATCACGGGGCAACTCTTTATCCAATATTTCTACGAAGGATCATTACTATATATATGATTTTAGTAGATGTCGCAAGTGGTGGAGCATTAAGTGAGAAGATTACCGAGGGGCCAAGGTCATTACTTGATCATATAGCAGTAAACACTCAACAATTTAGAATTCTTAATGATGTGCATAGGGTAAATGAGATAAGTAATTCATCCATAGAACATTGTTTAGATGAACTAACTGTAAGTGTAAGTCGACTTGTGTGCTTATGCAACTCGACTTACACATGTCCAGTACCTATAAGTCGACTTGTACATTGGGTAACTCGACTTATGCAAGGACGGTA
>JAOQMR010000006.1:15058079-15075576 GCA_027563865.1 Erythroxylum pelleterianum | reverse complement strand
GGTTTCTCAATTATTATATGTCTAATGTGGGGAATAATGGCGGGATTAGGATTGTGTTTATTTGTGACTAGATTCCGAACAGATGGTTCGATGAATTGGAAGAGTTGACATAGAAGTGCTTTGTTGTGACTTGTTTTCCCTTACTAGGATTACTGTGATTAATTGTGATTTATGAATTGTTAATTAACTATTCAATTGGGCATATGCATTTCATACACAGATGCATAAATGGATAAAAATAATTGTGAACCGAGTCGCCACTGAAACTGAAAACGAGCCTAGAGCTCGAAGGGAGATAATCCCCCTGAGACGCGTCTATTGATTATTGATTATTGTTTAAGTGCTCGGTCACAACACTGAAATAAAGCTGGAAAAAGAATCACATGTGCATGACATACTAGACTGATTACCTGAAATGGCTTTTGCTCTACATGACTGTATGACTAATGTGACTGTATTCTTACTGTGATTATTATGACTGTGGCTGTGTTATTAGGACTGTAACTATATTATTTCTGAGACTATCTGATTACTGTAGCATGCTTATATGATGCATGAATTGGGCGAACCATCGATGATGGTTCCTCATTGAGTTCACAAACTCGTCCAAAATTGCAATCTATTTTTTAGGACTAAGAGTAGACTGATAGCTCCCTCAGGACTGTAGAGCCGTGTTCTTTGGATTGGCGAGAGAGGCTATGGCTCAAAGGTCGGTCAGTTGGGCTTTCTTTTGGAGAGTTATAGTAGAACTGTTACTTGTGCCTTACTGTATAGTACTTAGTGTAAAGTGGTTTGTAGGATTGTACAGATAGATGAAACTGACAGTTTGTAAATTACTTAGTTTGAGTAAATGGAATGAGATACATTTTGGTTTTTAAAAAGTTACCAATTTCTTATTACTTTTTTATTATTCTGATGCCATGGGGAGTTTAGTGGTGGTTGTTAGTAGTGGTCTCTTATCGTAGGATATGTACCGGAATGACCTAGGGGCGTTCTGGTGGGTACTCTATGGTATGGGGGCGCTACATTAGGTGGTATCATAGCATGGTTTGGCATCTTTTGAGCTTAGTCAAATATGTAGGTATGAATTTTTACAGAACTGCAAAAATTGACTGGACTTCTTGTTTTGTTCTAGGTCTTCTGTCTTAGGTGATTAGGTTGAGCAACCAGCTGACCAAGGATCAGTCGGAGCAAGTAGAGAGTCCTCTATGCCTCGATCTGAGGAGCTACCTCCTAGAGTTCCTGTGAGACGGGAGAGGAGATATGATTTACTGCGCAAGCAGGGGGCTGTAGACTTCTATGGCAGTACAGACCCCGCTGAGGCTGAGGGATGGCTGGAGAGGACTGAGAGAGTCTTCGACCAGATGTACTGCGAACCTGATGAGAGGTTCGATTATGCGGTGTCTCTTCTGCAGGGCCCAACATACAAGTGGTGGAAGACTGTTCCAGGCAATACCACCAGGCCTCGGTTACTAATATGGGATGATTTTCTGAGGGCTTTCAGGGATAACTTCATGCCCAAGGACAACTTGGATATGAAGTTACATGAGTTCCTAGAGCTGAAATAGGGTAGGATGTCGGTGGCAGAGTACGAGGTGAGGTTTAATGAGCTGATGGATTATGCCACTGTTATGATTCCGACTGAGGCTGATAAGTACCGGAGGTTCGAGAATGGCCTCAATATTGAGATCCGTACCTGATTAGCCCAATCAGATATGGGCACCTTTATTGAGTTGAGGGCTGCTGCTGTGCGAGTAGAGCAGCTTATGTGACAGAGACAGGCTGAGATGGGGTCCCGGGGTAAGCGGCCGAGTGACAGTCAGGGTAGTTCTGGCAGGAGTTTTAGTAAGCGCCAGAACAGGGCCTTCAGGTCTCTGGGAAGTTCTAGATAGTCTGGTTTTGGGTTGAGAGGAAGATTGAATGGCAGTGGCAGAAGTTCAGGGAAACTTCCTCCAATTTGCGAGCATTTTGAGAGGAGACACAGTGGGGAGTGTCGGTGGCTGATTGGAGCCTGTCTTAGATGTGGCTCGATGGAGCATCAGGTTAGGGATTACGCAGCAACATTGGGAGCTCAGTTTGCTGGTAGTGGACGAGCTGGGAGTTCTACGACTGTACAACAGAGTAGAGTGGGTGGATTCGGACAGAGGGGCCGAGGTAGAGGCCGTGGTAGAACTGAGGGATCCTTTGTGTCAAGCCAGGGTCTATGCCATGACGACGCAGGAGACCCAGGATTCCCCAGAGGTGGTAGCAGGTGCGCTTCTTGTTTCTGGTTTTGAGGCATTTGCATTGCTAGATCCAGGATCCACACACTCATTCATCGCACCGCATTTGGCATGTAGAGTGCATGGGGATAGAGAGATATTACAGTATGGGTTAGAGGTTAGTACGCCTCTAGATAGCACTACTGCGTTAGGAGAGGTCTGCAAGGGTTGTCCAATTGTGATTGATCAGGCAGAGATGAGTGCAGACCTGATAGTGTTACCACTGCGAGAGATAGATGTGATTTTTGGAATGAACTGGCTTACTGCACATAGGGCTATCATGGACTGCTACACTAAGGAGGTTGTTTTAGAGTCTCCTGGTCAGCCTATAGCAGTATTCAGAGGAGTTAGTCAGGCAGTGCCAGCCCGGATGATCTCATTTCTGAGTGCCCTAAGGTTGATGCAGGGGGGATGTGAGGCCTATCTGGCTCTTGTTATTGATGTGAGTGTCGAGCAGAGACTGGAGGACATTCCCGTGGTTAGGGAATTCCTGGATGTGTTTCCTGATGAGTTACTAGGTTTACCGTCGGATCGAGAAACAAAGTTTACCATTAATGTGGTTCCAAGTATTGCTCCTATATCTATTCCTCCTTATAGGATGGCACCTGTGGAACTGAAGGAGCTTGAGGCTCAGCTGCAGGAGTTACTAGAGAAAGGTTTTATCAGGCCTAGTGTCTCACCGTGGGGAGCCCTGGTTTTATTTGTGAAGAAAAAGGATGGGACTTTGGGACTTTGCATTGATTACAGGCAATTGAATCGGGTGACAGTGAAGAATAAGTATCCACTACCTAGGATTGATGACTTATTTGATCAGTTACAGGGGGCTCAGGTATTTACTAAGTTGGATTTGAGGTCAGGGTATTATCAGCTGAAGATAGCAGAGACTGATGTGCCTAAGAGTGCATTCAGGAGCAGGTATGGGCATTTCGAGTTCCTAGTGATGCCGTTTGGGTTAACTAATGCCCCGACAGCCTTCATAGCCTTGATGAATAAGGTATTTCAGCCCTACCTGGATCAGTTTGTAATTGTATTCATTGATGACATTTTGGTGTATTCGAGGAACAGACAGGAGCATGTTGAGCATTTGAGGATTATTTTACAGACTATGAGGGAGAGACAGTTGTATGCCAAATTTAGTAAGTGTGAATTTTGGCTGGATCAGGTGATCTTTTTGGGGCATATAGTGACTAGAGAGGGTATTCAGGTGGATCTGAGTAAGATTGAGGCAGTGCTGAAGTGGGAAGCTCCATGTAATGTGGCAGAGATTCAAAGCTTCCTAGGATTAGTAGGGTATTATCGGAGGTTTGTCGAGGGGTTCTCGCTGATCTCAGCCCCTCTGACAAAGCTTCTGAGAAAGAACGTACCTTTCAGATTGACTGAGGAGTGCCAGAAGAGCTTTGAGGAGCTGAAACATCGGTCGACTACTGCACCAGTGTTAGCTATTCCCTCAGGGACAGGAGGATTTGAGGTGTACAGTGATGCATCACATTAGGGATTGGGATGTGTTCTGATGCAGCATAGTAGAGTGATTACATATGCCTCGAGACAGTTGAGAGCTCATGAGGTAAACTATCCAGTGCATGATTTGGAGTTAGCTGCAGTTGTTTTTGCTCTGAAGATTTGGAGACATTATCTGTATGGTGAGACCTTCCAGATTTTCATGGATCATAAGAGTTTGAGGTATTTGCTGAGTCAGAGAGAGTTGAATTTGAGACAGAGGAGATGGCTTGAGCTACTGAAGGACTATGACTGTACTATCGAGTATCACCCTAGGAAGGCCAATGTAGTGGCAGATGCTCTGAGTAGGAAGTCTCATACTAGTACAGTTCAGATTCAGGATATGAAGTTGCCTAATTTGATTCAGTTGAGAGCCTTGAATGTACAGTTGAATCTGGAGAAGAATGGAGATTTATTGGCCACTTTGAAGCTTAGGCCGAAGCTACTGGACAAGATCAGGAAAGTTAAGGACAAAGAGCCTGCTTTGGTAAAACTGATTGAGAAAGTGAAGACTGATTCGAGTTCTGAGTTTGAATGGAGAGATGAGACTTTATGGTTGAGACAGAGGCTATGTGTGCCTGATGTGGATGATTTGAGGCGAGAGATATTGGAGGAGGCTCATATGGCCTCCTATGCTATGCATCCTGGTACTACCAAGATGCATAACACCCTCAAGCAACATTTCTGGTGGCCTGGCATGAAAAAGAAGGTAGCGGAGTATGTATCGAGGTGTATATCGTGCCAGTAGGTTAAGTGTTGGGACCCGATCTCAGGAACCGGATCCCAACCGAAAAACGGAAACAAACAAGGATAGCAGAAAGTGGAAAACGAAAGGACAAATTCGAGGCGGAACGAAACGGAAGCAAATCGAAACAAACGTTTCGATACAAACGGAAACAAATGCCGACATCTGAACGCGAAAATCTTATGAAACGAAAAGTTACGTTGGAACCTTAGACTAATCCAAAAAATCCCGATATAATTTTTTTTCTCTCTTATTCATTCCCTCCTCTTTATACAAAACCATTCCAATTTCCCTTTAGGAAATTATCCTTAATCAAACTCAATTCATAAATTTCTTCTTAATCAAATCATACATGTCCCAAAATTTCATCGCTTAACTAAACACTTATCTTTAGCAAAACTAACTTCTTCATCAAAATCTTATTCTTATTCTTCTTTTGCCATAACCCGATTTTCTCAAAAATCGGGGTAGCATAACGGCTGTATTTTGACAGCCCAAAAATTTACAATTCAAAAACATACACTTCTATATATCCAAACATAACTCAGAATCATCGGACCTCCTGTTCGGAATCCAAAACAACTAGCAATAACGCAATCCTATATCTAAGCACTTCCTTAATTCTTAAAACCATAAACCATACTCAAAATCAAACTCCATTCATACTCAAAATCCATAATCATACACAAATTCAATTCCATAACTTAACTCAAATACATATGTCCAGAATTCATAATACATTCGCAAAATGAAATACACATCACACTTTAATGGCATAGCAAGCCATTTACACTATAAAAAATCTCAATTTACACAAAAATACTAACGATGCAAAATTGAACTTGGAACTCTTTCATCCGATCTCCCGCTCGAAATACCTGGAGATTTGGGGATGAAAGGGGGGTGAGCACACAGCTCATGGGTAGTATATTTATTTATTGAATTTTAAGCTAGGCATGTTTATTCGAAAAATTCAAGAAGCAAATTTCGAAAAATTCAAGAAGCAAATGTTGATAAATTAATGTTTAGATAAATGTTTTGAAAAATATCATTTCTGAATGATTAAAGTTAATGCTTTCGGAAGGCTTATAAGAAAATACAAGATTTATGAAAATCATGTTTTTGAATTATCTGAAAATTTTGAGCAATGTGTTTTGATATATGTTTGAAAGAAAGAAATTGCATTCATTATTGTGCATTGGATTAATACTTGATTAAATTGGTGAATGTAAATTGAATGTGAATTTCAACGTTATTTAATGTGATTTATGTATGTGAGTGTGTCAAGTTTGACATTGTGTGGAAATATAAAAAATTTAAAGAAAATCAAGATTGTGAAAAGTGCCTTCGGGCAATTTGAATTTCTGTTTTCGCTTATGTGTTATGTGGGTTTGGTCAGGTCCCTTTGTGAGTCAGTGCACTGTCTCTACTTATTTAAAGCCTTCTCTCGGCTACCCGTAAGCGACAATGGAGCTCCGATTACGGACTCCCTTCACGGCTATACTGGACAGCTATGCGAGAAAGTGTAGTACGTCCCGTTCACGGCTGCACAGGACCGCTATGCGGGAATGTGCAGTACGTCCTATTTTGGACCGAACCAAATCATCTGATGTGTTTGTGTTTTTGTTTTGTATGGTGTTATGCATTACATGTTTTAAAAAGTTTAAGAAATATGGAAGTTCTTCATGAAATCGCCATTTAATGTTTGGCCCGTGTTTTACGTACCGGGACGGACTCAAGCCCAATCTAGCAGGGCGAGTTGGGGGCCTCGCATACTTCAAGTTTGCACGCGACCACAACCTTAATCAGTATTGTCCTCTTTGGTCATGGGCACGACTCGAACCCATGACCTCAAGGTTTTATTCCTCTTAAGAGGACGCCTCTCACCATTGAGCTCAATGGTAAGATGACGCCTCTCACCATTGAGCCAATTGGCATTGACGTTTGGTTTAAGTAAAACGAGTTAGAACGTTGACGTTTTAAATTTGGCACAGAGTAGGACCAGCGTTAGTGGCATAGATGATCTGGTGCCCCAACTTGCGGGAGAAGGCGTTGGTACGAGAAGAAAAGTGTTCCAAAGTAGCTTATGGCACAGAAATAAAGAGGTAAACAATACAAAAGGTTGGAGTACGTGGCACGAATAACCATAGGAAAAACAAAAGAATATAGTTCTGATTTGTTTATGGATAAATTTAAAAATTCCAACTTTAATTATAAAAGTTAGATGTTGAAAATTTTTATCCATATTATAATTTTACTTGTCGTCTCTTGTAAATTAATAAAAATAATTTTACATTTGGTTGCGATCAAAGTGGTTTGTAATGAGAAAAAAATTAAAAATAATATTATATCAAAAGCTTGTCGATCGTGTTAATCACTAAATAGTTATCCCTAAACCAAAAACTTGCACGAATAAAGAAGATAATGTAAGAGAAAGTAATATATGTTGCTAAAGTAGCATACACCCTCCCTTCCTTTCGAGTAGCCCTAGCTCTAGTTAAATAAAAGATTAAAAGCATTCCTTGATGCTGATGATAGTCCAGATCCTCTATCTAATATTACTTTATCTTATTCTGTCTAATGGAATCTAAGCTATTTATTTCGCGAGATTTATTAGATACAATAAGACACCATAATATTAAATAGAGGATCTGAACTCTTACAATCAGAATCTCCTTTTGCAGTGCAACATAAAGGGCTTTGCATAATTGTCCCGCTTGGTCCACTGGGACAGAATTTCTTCTTTAATTCCTGAGGTCACATAGGCATATACGTTAGCTCCAACTTCCAATTGCATAAAAAAAAAAGAGGTTCCAAATTCCAAGATAACTTTTCCTTAAGGAAAAGAACAAAAATTACACACATCCTACGCCATAGTTTCCATCCAAATTATTTGAGACACTCGAAAACCCTTCCCTTGATTCATTTATAAGAACTACTGGGAATCAGAGGCTACATATGGCCGGTATTGATTCAGAAACAATCTCAAGACTTGGGCTAATGGAGGAGTATTGCAACAGAGGGCCATCATCAGGAACAACGACCCTTCCTCCGGTGATACATCTGCTTTCATCAATACTTGAGAAACGGATGCAAAAGAACGAGACCATGTTCTCAAAAGTAAAGGATGTGATAACCATCTTCCATGGATCGAAGCCACCGAGTTTGAGCATCAGAAGCTACGTTGAGAGGATATTCAAGTATGGAAGATGCAGTACATCTTGCTTCGTGGTCGGGTACATTTACATGGATAGGTTCGTGGCAAGAACAGGCACACGTCTTACTTCCCTCAACGCCCACAGGATACTCATTACAAGCATCATGTTAGCTGCTAAATTCCTGGATGATGAGTATGTGCACTTCTCATATATATAATATATGTGACTAGCTAACCACCAAGCTTTTCACCATGATCTGAGTGGCTTACTAACTCTCTTACAATTTAATTAATACTGAAAGTAAAAACTACTCGTTATTTTCGATTATTGTTTTCTATAAAATATTTCTATTATATATTTATTAAAAATTAATGCATAGTATATAATAGACACGTTATAACCCACAATAGTGTCTAAATACATAGTATATTATGAATTTTTTCAATATTCTCTTTTAGTAATTTAAAATAATAAAAAAAATATTTGGAATAAAACAAAAGTAAATACTAACATCTAAAGTTTTTAGATTTTTTATGAAATTTCCTTTTAAATTAAAAATACGCGACAACATACACACTGCTGTTTCTATAAGTGTCTCGTCTGTCTTGGATGGTTTTGTCCCAAACCTAATTAGCTACTCCAAACTGCTGCAAGTGTTTGCCTTCCCGAAAACTATTTAGCTACTTCAGACGGTTGACAATAATCATATAACCCCACAAATATCTTGAGATTTATCTAGTCATCGAAGCCAAAGGCTTAGAAGTTATCTCCCTAGTTCTCCGAGTCTAAAAAGTGCAGGTGTCTTTCAACTTTTTGATGTACCATGTGATTTGCAGGTGCCACAACAATGCTTACTATGCTAAAATTGGGGGGGTAAGCATTGCAGAAATGAATAGAATGGAAATGAAGTTCTTGTTCAGTTCAGATTTTCGACTCAATGTAACCGTCCCAGTTTTCAGGAACTACTGCTGGAAACTAGAAAAAGGAGATGGAGGCGAGAACCTGATCGATGTACCCCCCATTCATTACCGTCGTCAAAAACACGGGTGGCCTAAAAAGGATGACATTCGACATTCTTCCACCATTGCAGGTTATAGCTTCAAAGCCATGTAATATGGCTTCGGGATAAGATTACTCTCTGCTCTGATATGCTTCTACACTTTTTGTCCAGGACAGCAATAACTAATTGATAGGCAGTACAGTACTATAACCTAGACTGATCTAACCTTCAGTCAAAAATAGTCCTGTACGAAAGTGGGCTATTTTAAATCTCTAAAATGTGTTCTTGGGAACTCCTAATATTCTATAAAATATTACATGTCTTAACCCCACAAGATACTAACCCGGCTGTGTCAGTTAAAACATCACCGCTTTATGCAAGCAAAGGTTGAAATTTTACATAAAACCGATATAATCCTCAACACGCCGCAATCACTAGCTTAGTAGTCCCAAGCACCAACAGCATTATACTCAGAAGAAAACAGAAAAGAGAACTTTTTACTCGTTTTCCTTATAAACTTTTGATATAGACATGCTCAATAATTTACCAGTCAAAAGATTTCCAAGCCAAAGAGGATATGTAACAAAATTTTATTATTGCACAAGACCTGCACAATAACTTGTCTCATAATACATCTGCTTACATCCAATGACTAAATAGCTCTTCCATTGCAACTTGCAAATTCCTATAGTTGGACGATGGAACTGAAGTACAATGAATACATTAATTTTCTGTTCTGCAGGTAACATATCTCGAGCAAACACCTTCTTACTATTTAATGGATGATCTTGCATGCCACTTGCATCTAATTGCAACTGAAGTTTAAGATTCAGCTAGCAGAACTCTTCCTTGTAGCATAGACACGATAAGCTGCCAACCCAACAATGGCTACTGCAGCTCCAACTACAGCACTCGAGCCAAATTGGACACAGTTAGTGCAAGAAGAACATGGTAGAAAAGATTCAGAAAATGAAAAAAGTCAATCATGTTTCGGAAAACAGAAGCATAAATAGCAATAAAGCAATACTTCTAAGAAAAACACAAAAAACCAAGTTAAAAGATGAGCTTAAAGTATTAACATACCTGAAACAAACATCAGTGAGCGGTTAATGAAACGATGATATTGTTTGCGACTTTTCCCTGCTTCAGTTTCAGGAATGCTCATGTGTGGATGCTCTGCTGCATTAACAATTCTACGGAACACATTATTGGTATCACCCATTTTTGAACTAATAGGAATAGGTGCCTCTATTCCCATGTCTTGGGTAACCTACCAAATGATGAGGGTATGGGAAATAAGTTTGATGTCCTTTCAGTTCCTCAACAGCAGCAATATATAACAAAAAAACAGTTATAAGAAAAAGTAAGGACACAGCTTCCACAAGCCTTTTCAGAATCGACGAGGACCACCACTCCGATTCTGAACTGAGACAAATAACAATATACTAATGCCATTGTGGACATTATAAAATCATGCACGACAGTAAAGGTAGAAAATGGTACCAACATGTGTTAATTCAACTTACATCCAATGCTATTAACATCAAAACATCCATTTTGCTAACAAAAATCTATCCTTGCATAGATGAAAGAACTAATGGTGGATCACATTAAGGTCCCCATGTTATAACCATTTCTCACAAAGCCTAATGTGGTTTGAATTTAGTAAATGAGGTTCTTTTTGTATAAACTAAAAACTTGTAATCATGAACAGAATTTGCAAATAGTTAAAATTTACATTTACTTATAATATCATAATGAAAATTTTGCATTATAATAAAATATTGAAAAATGGCATTTTACAAATTTTCAAACCACAAAAACTCAAATTAAAATTGTAAAGAACTCTTTGAAAACAGCAAATAGTCGCTTCACTGATATTAGCATAGCTACATAATCAAACAACCCAACGCCATAGATAAAACAATTTAGACAAAATGTCAGAACATAAAGGAGCAAATTTTTTCATTTGATAACAGAATGTTACTACTGAGCATTCGACAAAGCAAGACATCTAAAGTCAAAATTGCAAATAAAACCCTATCCCAGCTCTTAAGAGCATTCACACTTCATTACCCTACAGTACATCAAATTATAATTTTGCAAAGCAAGAAAATACCCTGGTCGATTCTTGTATTGCCATAGGAAATGAATTTAAATCATCTTTGGCTGCTACAACTAAGCATGGCACCTCATAACCTGTGTCCTCAGCATGGCCCGCAACTTCGACAAGCAAGTCGGTTGTCCTTTTCCATGAGGACTCATCAGAGCTGCAACAACAACTAAAACATTAACTCAAGCTTTCTTTATTTTGGTCTTCAAGAGGGTACATAACAGTCCCTAACAAATATCATTATTTGTAGCTTTCAAAAACAAATATCATTATTAACAAAAAATTTTAATTACATACAAGATTTCGCATGAGATAATTGATCAAATTCTAAGACAATCTACCAATTTAATAGTCAAACTCAGCAATGGCTAGTATATACCTGTCATAAACAAATACTGCTATATCACATGGTGCCAAAGATTCTTTACTCGATAGCAGTTTCTTAATTCCACCTTCAGGAATTTCCTTTAACACAAGGGTCTTTTTAATTCCCTGTATAAGAAATGCTGGATATTCAGTTTCACAATAAAGAAAAGAAAATGATTTCAACCATCAGAAGATATTTGAAAGAAACACACAAAACAAGAAAGTCGGTAAACCTACATACTAAAGGACCAAACTCCTAATCATAAGACTAAAGAAGAAAACATATGACAACAAAGGTGTATAAAAAAATTAAACTTCAAGGAAGGAAAGAACTTTTGAAAGTTTTTCTTGTCTTTTTCACACTGAGAGATTGAACATATTCTATGGTTTTACAAGAATTTTCAAAGCACAAGAACATTCAACTTACGCCAGGTAGATCAACAACATTTGTAGCATAGGACTCCTCAGCAGATGATGTGTGACTGTCAGAATATGGTCTACATTCAACAAACATCATCATCAAAGTTTCATTAACTTAGTTACGAAAAGAAAAATCCATGAATAAAAGGATTTGTCAAGGGTGAACATAATTAGCTGAGGATGAACCTTCCAAGAAAAGAATTCAGCAAAGCAGATTTTCCAGCATGTTTAGGTCCAAAGACAAAGCATTGGAAAACATTTCTTTCTGACTGCTGCTTCTTGCGATCTAAACATCTTTTCCTCATTACACGGACAGCAGTAGCAGGATCTCCAGGATAATTCAGGTAAATTAGATTTTCCACAGTACGAGATGGATCAAGAAGTGTCATAAGCGCCCACTGAAACACATAGCATGCAAAAAATTGCTTTTAATAGAAGTATCATTACCATTTAAATATTGCTAATCATATGAACCTTCAAAGTAAAATCATCAGTTAATCCTCCCCATCCATCACCCAAAGAAATGCAAGAAGCGATGATGCTGCCTATGTGAATGAAAGAGCAGGTCTGTATAACAGTTAAACCGTAAAACTTCACACTATTAGCAAAAAGATCCACACAATGCAAATTATACATTACCAAAGAGTACAACAAGAAAAGTAGTCATAAGCACTGCAGGGATTGCTTCTTTGGGGAAATGTGATTCAGAAGAAGGTAAAATTAGTACCTCAGCCAAAAATGCATTCATAGATAGCCCACCCAGTGCAGTTTTCTCTGCAGCATCCTTATATGTGGCTTCATCCCAAGGACTGAAATTACATTAGTGTCAAAACAAAACACAGGAGGAATATTTAAAAGACAGAAAAGTTTATATCTGTCAAGAATAGAACAAGCACATGCATGTCAAATTCATTGGATGCCTGCACATATTGAAATAGCTAAATAAACTGAATGTCAAGATTGAAATAGACAAATAAACTATGGATGTCAAGATAGAAATAAATAAATAAAATATGACTATCACGATAGAAATAAATAGACTATGAATGTCATAATATCCAGAAACAAGATTACAACAAAACTCAATCCTGGCAATTGAAAAAAGATTAGGGAAAACATGATAGTCCATCAGACTAAACATAGAGAATCTATCATTGAAGAGAGAGACATCAGTGCCCACTTAATGATTACTGCTAAACATCTTCAAGTGCAGTCCACGTAGGAAACTTGAATACCTCTCTGGTGCAGTCGAAAACACATCCTCAAGTTTTGCCGGTCGAAGGTTACTATCCTTTCAAAAAAAATCCATTTGGGAAAGATTCATATTTCAAGAACAACCAAATCAGGAATCAGGACAACAGTTCATAGGATAACCTTGCCCACTCAATCTAAATCAGAACAGGAAAAAGTTTGCTAAATGACTACCCATCATAATACAGATAGAAACGTACATAATCACCATCATAATACAGATAGAACCCAAAAAGCATCATTCTCTGGAAACTTCAATCATAAACCTAGCCATGCAAAAGAAACAAAGAACAAAACGAAAACAAGCCAAACACAGACAAATCGCCACCAAAAAGGGGTAACGAAATTGAGATCGGGATGACTGTTGCTTTTAACGCATGTTGAAAAAGGAAAGAAAAGGGATTACAGAAAGTTAGCCTCACCTTCAAACCCATTCTTCGGAATCCGGATTTGCAGTCGCAGTTAAGAAACGTTACACAAACAATAGCGTGATGAAGTCGACATTTATAGTGCTTTGTGTATGTGTAGTGAAGATGTCGTGACAGATACGAAGGACGACGAGATAGAGATAGAGGACGGTACGAGACGCACATACGAGACAAGATGCACACATGGAGGAAGACGGAGCAGATATGGAGGAGGAAGAAAATGAAGGAAACAACGCGCAGAATGAAGTTGGGGGTCGGGGGGAAAGGACGATGGAGCAGATCTGGGGGATGAAGAAAACGAAGGAACAAAGCGCAAAATGAAGTCGGGGGCGAGTTTTTAAAAAAAATCAAACGTTTTTGCTCAACGCCAACCGTATTTCGTGACGTTTTATTACTAAAACGTCGTAAAAAATCTTACAAATCTGTGACATTTTTATAAACGTCGCGAAAAATTAAAACTTTTCGTGACGTTTTTTAAACGTCACAAAAGGTATTCACAGTTCGCGACGTTTTATTGATTTCTTGTAGTGGCTTTATTTTATGAATTATATATGTAATTTTCATACTTATTTAATGAATTATTATTTTATATTTTCAGTAGGCTTCAAGGAATTAAAAAAACTATTATCTTATGCATTTAGCGAAGTTATTATTTTATCCCATTGGCCCAAGTCGGGACTAAAGAAAATATTTTTTAATTGAGATTATTAATTTATCGAATATTCATTTATCGAGGTTTTACTGTATTAGGTCAAATTCCTTTATGTTATGAATAAAAAATGTTATTTTAAAAAGTTTACTCCCTCTTCTTTATAACTTTTCCATTTTGGGGAAATAGGTCATTAACAACTTTTTGAAACCTGAATTTTCTCTTGGGTTTGAATGGCATTTTATGCTTTTCAATTGATAAGTGACTTTATTTTTGAAAAATGGGCTAGAATTTTGTTTCTCTAACTCAAAGATAATTGGATTTGAACTATTCTAGTATTTTTGTTAAGAGTTTGCCATTTCTTTTTAATCATGATTTGAATTTGAAAGTGTTTCATTAACAACATTGAAGCATCTTCCAAATTTACCATACTAATTTTTGTATGCCACCAATTTTTCTTAATATCAAAATCAAGTGACCTAGGAGTATAATAATATATCAAGGAATATTAGGCTAAATGGAAGTTCTTAAGATATCTTAAAATTTGTATCGTGTGGGCATCTTAAATAATAGTGACGAACTTGTAAGAGTAACTCTGGCCAATGCCACTTGTGGAGCATAAGACCCTATGATCTTCTCCTTGGGTTAGTTCTTTCTCTGATTGTTGGATTTTACATCACAGTTGAGTAAAGGCTGCTTCAACTTAATTTGCTTTTTCCTATTTTCTCTTATGGGAGAACTTTTTGGTGGTTTCTTAAACAATGATCTTTATCTTTTCTTTCTTAACCGCAGTGTCTAAGACTACACAATGGCTAAGCAGTCCATTAAAGTGACAACTTGAAAATTTTCATAACTTAATATAGTATAGCTTCTTCAACGTCTCTAACAATAGGCCCACAGTTCCGTTTTCTGTGAAAGGCAAATAGACTTCCACGACCTTTATACGCTACGTTCCTGTGTATTATTTCAAGCTTATGATATAATTTTTCCATATGTTGGAGTTTCTCACAAGTCATCATGGTGCCTTGATTAAACCCATTTTGGATTGAGAATAAGTTCACCAAGTCTCTCTAACGTTTCACAGATGATTAGACAAAATTGAGAAACCTCTATAATATCGATCTGTCTTCATTGTCAATATTGACAATCATCTTACCACAAAACATGCTTAAATGAGCCATCATATCTAAATTTCCATTTTACTTCTCAAAATTTCGAATCTTAAATTTAGAAAAGGAGTTAAGTATTTGGTACTGAGCAAAAGTTCTGAGGTGCCTAAACATTAATAGATGCAGTGCTTCTAATCATCTGCATCATCATTTTAATAATTTTAAGCTAGCTAGGTCAAACACTTTATCCTTTACGACCTCCTTTTCGGCTTTCTTTTCTATCTTGATGGCCATGAGGTCAAAGAATGAAGGTTCATGCAAAGGTGTTATTTCCATAATCAAGAATAATAGTGTCGAGAGAATCATATGGAATGAGTTGGACTCGATGTCTCCATTTATAGATAGATGTATAGCAATTGGCAACACGGACTATGTAGACATTAGCAGATCCAAGCAAGCCAACAAGGGATGATATCAATAAACTGACACAGATGAAAACTAATAATTCGGTGCAAATGAGAATTGATAAGTTTGTGAAAATTGAGAAACTAACATCGATGCAAATTGAGAAGCTGATTTGTGTGACGTCATAAACTAAATGTATAGATCAATTAAAGGAGGTGGTGCAACAATGAGCATTTGAATAATTAGAAATTCAATTAATTAGGTTTTTTAATGAAATTTTGAAGTACGAATTTCAATGTCTTTTTTTTATAAATCAGAAGAATTTATATAGAAAAAACAAAATATGTACAAAAGATTTCACTTAACTAGTGCCTCTGAGGACACAACCAGCTATAACATAGCAGCTAACCCACATTACTATCCAAAGCAAAATGGAAGGAAACCAGCAACTATGACTTATATCTTGCCTACCTCCACTAAACAATAGATCTCTTATTCTCTAAACAGTACCATACTAAAGAAGCAATAACTTGAGGATAAGATGTCCTTAGCTAAACAATTTCTCAATCCCAGTAGAGGCAATACCAATGAATAAGTTGAAATCAAATCTGCATTTCAAACGTCCCTTACTCAGGATGGCCTGCCCTCGGCTTAAGCAGAAGGAGAATGTGTGACCTCGTAGAATGGCTACCACTATGGAAGGTGAGTCATCCTTGCAAGTTTCGGTGCAGTACCAAAGAATTTGTCCTGCCAAGTCCATCAGTAAGTTTGCAACACTGTAGCAAGTTGGATTGCCAACTTAGGAAGTTGGATTGCCAACTTAGGAAGTTGGATAGCCAACTAACTCCTGTCCAATCTTCCAATTGGGAACTTGTTGGCCCTTGAATCTTTTTTTTTACTATAAGCATGATTAGATGTATTTTGGGGACTTGCTAGACTTGTCATGTTAGAATTGATTAGCATGTTAAGTGGGTAAGATAATATGACATGGGCTAAGGGTTTTGAACTATTAAAGTAGTGGGAGAGTGTAAGGCCAATTTTGGCAAGTCACTTGAGTTTAAAAACCATAAGGCATTAAAGTAAGGGCAAAAGGGACTTTATGCAATCATTAATGGTGTAAAAGAGTAGAAAATGGGGTGTCTTGCTTTTGGAAGAGAGAGAAAAACGAAATTGAAGAAAGAAGGGAGAGAGTTTTGTGAGTTTAGGGAACGAAAGAAGAGCAAGCTAGGTTTTGTTTTTTCTTAACCTTCAGGAGGGATTTTGAGAGTTATCAAGAAGGGGAAAAGGAAGAGGAAGATTAGAGCTTCCATTGGAGCCAAGAAAATCATTGTTTGGTGAAGATTTAAGGTAAGTGGATTTCAATCTTTTGGAGTTCTGAAAAGTTTTTGGTTCAAAGAGCTTAGGAAAGGTATAGGTATAAGTATTCCAGGATCAATTTCATGCATGTGGTTCTTTGGGTTTGCTAATTTGAATCCTTCTGCTTTGGTGTTTTTGTCAATGTTGAAGAAAATCAAGAAGGACAAGAGGAGCATGAGGAGAGGCATATTTGAAC
The DNA here is from genome assembly GCA_027563865.1 of Erythroxylum pelleterianum. Lineage (NCBI taxonomy): Eukaryota > Viridiplantae > Streptophyta > Magnoliopsida > Malpighiales > Erythroxylaceae > Erythroxylum > Erythroxylum pelleterianum. The sequence continues at coordinate 15,058,622 of JAOQMR010000006.1, read as the reverse complement.
AAGCCATAGTCAAGGACTTCAAGGTGGGTTTCACTTTTATAGTTAAGCGATAAGCTAACAAAAGCTTTCTGTCAATAAATGACAATAATTAATTTTGCAACCACCTCATTCATGTGCATTTAATGTTGTTAAGTGCTGCAAGATTTTCCTACATGCTTATACATGATTTATGGGATGGTACATGGAAAGTTGTTTTTATTAAAATGATTCTTTGAAATGATGCATGATTATAAAACCATACTTTTGAAAATGGTTTTTAAGATATAACAAGCTTATGAAAAGCAAGTTTTCAAGAGAATGAGCCTTTTTGGGCATTATGCTTACAAGGTTTTGAAATCTATGTGTTATGTGGGTTTGTGGTAATTCCTCAAGAATCGTCGCGTGTACGTTGACCCAAGTATAGGCTTCTCCCACTTGCCTGCTAGTGGCATGGAGCTCCCTCAAGGACTCCCTCAAGAATTCACGGCTACACAAGACCATTTCATTGGAAATGTGTAGTGCGTCATGTTTTGGACTTACCCAAACCATTTGATGTGTTTATGT
>JAOQMR010000006.1:15033708-15046087 GCA_027563865.1 Erythroxylum pelleterianum | reverse complement strand
TCTGCTTTTCTTCGCTTTCGTAGATATTATGTATTAGTTTCTTTCTTCTTCAGCTGTCTTTCACTTTCAGCTGTTTTTCGCCTTCAGCTGTTTTTCGCCTTCAGCTGTTTTTCAATTTTTATATTTCTCTTTTGTTTATCATCAAAACTTAATCAATACGTAAAGTCAATTTTGACTTAACAGATATCACCAATGATATTGGGTTCGGGTCACTCGGGAGTGGGGTGTTACATTTTAAGCTTATGATTAAATGTTGGGCTTACTCTAATTAACTGTTAATTAGAAGCCCAAAGAGAACATTTAATATTGGGCTGGATTTTGGTTTAATTTAATTAATTAGATTAATTAAATCAAAACAAATTTTGTAAAGACAAAAAAGGGAGGGCAAAAACTTAAACTACATGATGTAGTTTTCGGTTTTATGTAGCTAAATTTTATAGTTGCACATTTAACATTGAATTGCCAAACATAAGGTGAGTTTTTATCATGCTTTATCATCATTAAATGGTTTAATGGTGTCTTCATTATATGGTTTAATGATCTTATCATTAAATGGTTTAATGGTTGTCATTTAATGTTAGTATGTAGAAAAACTTGTACACCTTTTAGCATTATTTTGATTAGAGAAGGGAGTAATGCATTTGATGTTCTCTCTCTCTTCTTTCATTTGTTAATTGAAAATGAGTGTCTTGCTTTTGGTTTTTTGTCTTTTCATCTAGCCATATTAAACAAATGAGAAGGTCTCATTTATTGCTCTCTCTTATTAAGGTTTATTAAAGGAAAATTTTGGAAGGTGAGAGAGCTAGTGATAGGATCTTGGTAATCAATTTTCATTACTTGACATTTTTAGGCTTCCTTATCATATAAGAAGGTGTAGGAGCAAGAATTAGAAAGAGACCAACCTTAACCTTAATGCAATTGGGGATATATTATTTTATCTTTTCTGCTTTTCTTTCTTTTATGTTAAGATTGATTTATTTTTTATTTATTTTATTTTCATAATTTTTAGTATCTAAATCCATCGTTAAGGTTAGGGATATAGTTTATGCCAGATATTTCAATTGTTAATGCATGAATTGTTATCATTGTGAAGTTTAGTTTAAACTGATATATATTGCAAGTATATAGATCATATCTTATAATATAAAAAGTATTGTTCCAATAAGGAATGTGTTAGTCATTTATCAATTCTTGTAACACTTTGTTTAAGGTCAACAATATGATAAATAATGAGAAAACAAACCAAAGAAATTGATAATTGAATAATTAAACAAATGGCAATGAATTTGTTAATTAATCAATTATGAAAACTTAAGAATTACTTCTATCCCTATTTTGTTTCACTTCACCTTCTTAATTTAGTAATACTCGACCCTATATATCTAATAGTTATAATTACTCTCACTCGAGATCTAGGTAAGTAACGACAATTAAAATAGATAGAATTAGATTGCGACCTCTCGATCTATCAAAACTCTTCTCAATTATCTAATTAGATTTAAAGATATGCTAAGGGTGACTAATCAATAATTAAAGCCTCTCTTCAATTACCTATTAATTTGATGTTTATAGGTCTATTATAGTACTAAGTCTCACCATGCAACACAACATAGATAATTCAATCTTTCTAGGTTTCCCACCTATTTTGGTTCCAAAAATAGCCCAAAAACGTCAAGTATACAAAAATCACGCAAGCTAGAAATTGCCAGTGCATGATCATGCATTGAGGATGCACAATCGTTCATAATCATCCTAACTCTTTAACACAATTATGCATAGGGATGCACGATCATGCTAAAGGGTTCATCCCCATGCTACTTGCATGCACGATTGTGTATGTTCTTATTCTTCATTTTTCTCCTTTTTGGAAAGCAATTAATTCATTTGATTAATCAGTATGTACAACCACACAAAGAAACAAAAGTACACTAGTGACAAAACATGAGGAATGTTGTTATCCTAGTTACAAGTTGGAAGGGTGATGTCAAATCTAGTAACCATCTTTTTCCCATGTTTGTGGACAAATTTTCAGCTAATCTCCTTGCTATTAGGATGATTTTGCATTGAAAAATGATTTTCTGGTATATATGTTCCATCCCTCTAGCCTCCTCCTGAATATTCTTCTGTTCCTTTCTTTCCAAATGAAACACACCATTATAGCTAAGATGATTTTTAATGCTTTATTATCTACCTTTTTCTCCATTCTCAAAGTAGTTGCCTAATCTATCAGCTCATTCCAAGTGTTGACTCTTTCACTGTATCCAGTAGTCCTTATATTCTTCTCCAAATGATTTTTGTGTACCTATAAGTAACCATCATATGATCTATTAACTTCGGGTGAGTGTTACAAAGTTCACGTTCTATTGAAGCAGTTCAAACTTTCATCTTGTCTTTGGTTGAGAGTTTTCCAACATTCCCTAACTAGAGAATAAATGCATATAATGAGAAGATATTGTTGTCCCATACAAGTTTACTCCATTTCACTCTATTATTTTGTTTATTTTGGAGATAATTCTTACAGGCTTTTGAGCTAAACACTTTAAATCCATAAGCATTCTATAGGATTTCATTTGGTTTTGCTTCTTGACATTTAGACATATTGTTTATGATTATCTCCACTCCCCTGTTATTATGGAAAGGCCAACACCATTGATTGTTTCTAATAAGCTTGCTTACTTTGGTGCTAGGATTAATCATTAGTTTTAGATGTTGGATCTCCAATGCTTTGTACAATGGTCCTTTGATGTGCCAGTTGTCAACCAAAATGATGTTAAACCCCATTGCCAATTTTATGGAAGACCATGTTCTGGATACATTGACTTATTCCTAGTGTTTGTCACAGGTTCCATGATATACTTTGCTTGAGTTTCATGCTCCAAATGTTGTTCCTTTTAATGTAACATTGTGTACCACCCATAACTCCTTTTTCTAACTGCATAACCACCATATTTTATTAGCTAAGTTGGTTTTGTATTAAGGGTAAGCTGATAAAGACTAAAAAGAAAGGTACAACTTATAGGTCAAATATTTTAGAGATCATTCGTATAAATATTAGTGAACTATATTCTATAATTAGATGCAAAAATAAGTATTTTATCACATTCATTATTGGTGTTTCCTATGGCTTTGTTTACTTGATTAATGAAAAATATGATGCTTTTAGTATGTTTAATATCATTAATATTAAGGCTGAGAAGTAATTAGGAAAAGTTATTAAAATTTTGAGATCTAATCATAGGGTGAATATTATGGGAGACATGGTGATTCAAGACAATTGTTAGGGCCTTTTGCTAAATATTTACAAGAATGTGGAATAGTTGCTTAGTATACAATGCCTGGAACTCCTAAACAAAATGGTGTAGCAAAAAAGTGTAAGCGCGATCCTAAGAATATAATAAGGAGCATGATGAGCAGTTCAAATCTACCTAAATTTCTTTGGGGTGAGACTATTAAACTACCTTGTACATTTTAAATCATGTTCTTAGTGAGTTTATTCCTAAAATAACTTTTAAGTTATGAACTAGTCGAAAACTTGGCCTAACCATTTTTATGTCTAAGGGTGTCCAACTGAGGTGAGAATTTACAACCATATTGAGGAAGCCCTTGACCCATGTACAACTGAAGGTAATTTTTATTATTATCATAATCATTCTAAAGGATTCAGGTTCTATACTCCTAACCTTGGAACTAGAATAGTTAAATCTCTGACAACCAAATTCCTAGAACTTGATGTTGTTAATTGTGAGAATACACATCCTATAGAGCCAATTCTAGAAAAGGAAATGTTGTATATTCCTTTACAGATTTTACAACAACACTCTTTTCTACACTAGTTACGAAGGTTCACAATCAACTTGTTGTTAATTCTCCAAATCCTCTAATTGTTAACCAAACTCAAAGAGTTTGTTTCTTTGAGAAGATCTACTAAAGATAGGCATTATGCCATATTTGATGATTATATTATGTATCTTAGTGAGGATGGTTGTAAGTTTGAAGATGTTGTGGAAGTCTCTAACATATGATGAAGTGATATTAGGTTTACATACCAATATACGGTTGGATGCTATGATAGATGAAATGCAATCCATGTATAACAATGGAGTTTGGGAAATTGTAGAACTTCCTAAAAGGTTGTAAGACTATAAGTAATAAATAGGTAAATAGGGTGAAAAGGGATAAAGATGGAAAGATGGAAAGATTCAATATGAGATTAATGGCTAAAGGTTTCACTCAAAAGGAACAAGTTGACTACAAGACTTTTTCACCTGTTTTTGCCAAATATTCTTTAGAATTGTCAAGGAATCAGTATCCCATTATAACTTGGAATTACACCAAATGGATATAAAGACTGCATTTTTAAATGGTGATTTGTTTAAAGAAGTTTATATGAAGCATCTTGTGGGTTTTTTTAAGTGGTAAGTAAAATTTTGTTTGCAAACTAAAGAAGTCAATTTATGGACTCAAACAAGCCTCAAATTTGATGAGAAAATGACTTCTTTAGGTTTTTGTGAGAACAAAATTGACCTATGCCTTTATCTTAAGATCAGTAGGAGCAAGTTTTATATGTTAATGATATCTTACTAGTGAGTAGTGATTTAGGCTTGCTTAAAAAGACCAAAGATTTTTTATCTAACAATTTTGATATGAAAGATCTCAGTGAAGCTTCTTATATGTTAGGCATTGAGATTCATAAAGATATATCTCATAGTCTCTTAGGTCTTTCTTAGAAAACCTACATTGAGCATGTCTTAGCTAAATTTGGCATGCAGGATTGTAAACTTAGAGATATGACAACTGATAAGTTTACTAAAACCCAGTGTCCTAGAATTGAAATTGGAAAGCAGACAATGAAGAATGTGCCTTATTCTAATGTTTTAGTAAGTTTAATGAATGACAAGTATGCGTTAGACCATATTTTTCCTTTATTATTAATGTTTAAGGTAGATACTTGTCTAATCCTAGGCGTAATCATTTGGTTGTAGCAAAGAAAGTTATTTACTGCTTGCAAGGAACAAAGAGTCATATGTTGGTATACAAGATAGTTTATCGTCTGGAGGTGATTAGTTACACAGATTCTGATTATGCTAGTTGTGTAGATAATTTGAAATCCACTTCAGGTTATATATTCAAGTTAGCAGGTGGTTCGATTTTGTGGAAGAGTGTTAAGTAGAGTTTGTTGGCTTCATCTACCATGCAAGTTGAATATGTTGCATGTTTTGAAGCTACCATTCATGTAATTTGCTAAAGAATCTAATTTTGGGAATGATTGTTGTAGAGAGCATTTAAAGACCTTTGACTATATACTGTGATAATCATGCGGCAGTGTTCTTCACAAGGAATAATAAAAGTTGTAGTAGGTCAAAGAATTTAGAGATTAGGTATTTAAGTTTTAAAGAATTTATAAAGAAGGAAGGTATTGTGGTTGAGCATATTGGTACAAATTTCATGATTGTTGATCCACTAACTAGGCGATTAAGACCATTTGTGTTTCATCAACATGTTACTAATATGACGGTTTTAGAGTCCTTTGGTGTACTTGGTTAGTGGAAGTCACATTGATGTGTGTTTTATTTATCACTATTGTTATTTATAAATATCGATACATTATATGATTATTCAAATTTATATTATTTGATTTCATGAGCATAAATGTTATGTAAATTCTTGTTGACACCAATATGATACTGTTGATAATATCCTTTTGGTTTCTTTTGAAACAAATGTGATGAAGGAATAATTTGTGTTTTGTGAATTTCTCCTTTAGAGTTCATTATAAAGTAAATGCCATGTAGAAATCATTTATGAGAACTAATGGGTAATGGCATAATGTTTGAATCATTTGTAGTGTTATTAATTGCTACACTATTACATCTTAAGGCTTTAGTTAAACTATTAATATTAGTGATTATGGAAGGTCCTGTACTAATAAAGGGTATATCAACTACCATAGTTTTTATGTGAGGATCGCTTTTGTAGTCCGATTTCTGATAACAATTAATGTTGTCCAAGTGGTAGAATGTTAAATTTAATCTAAAATATATAATATAGGCTGCGATTAATTGTCATATGTAGACTGTAGTATATCTTAATTAATTTGGGCTTATTGAAGACAACACACTGTTATTGATCTAAATAACACTTGAATTAAAAAATGTAATGGGTAGATAGCAAGTCGTAATGGGTGAGCCTATTGGTTATTTAGAATTAACTTCACTCTTTTATTAATAACTTACTGTCATTAACTACAAGAAAATCATAAATTATTGACAGAACATTACTGACGGAACAATTACTGTAGCTAATTTGAGATAAAAAAAAATCAATATCTTTTGATAATACTGTCGTGAAAAATTCCATTTTGCGATGGACAAAATTTTCATATATAAAGGTGGAGGAAAAATATCCTGGCAAATTTTTCAATAGAATAGAGCGACGAAAATGTCATACCCATCGGTAAATTAGGCAAGAACACTTGCTGCAATAAACTAGTGTTGGAGATTTACCAACGAATCTATGTTCCATCAGTGAATTTCCAATGATATAATCGCTCCGTTCATAAATTTACGTGGAAATGCTTGGTTCAATAATCAAGCGTCGAGTTTACCAATGGTAATGTATTTTGTCAGTGATGTTTTGATAGTCTAGCCACTCTATCCTTAGCTTCAGCTTAATCGTTTTAAATAAATCAAAAAAGACACCAAACGATGTCGTTTCCGTTCGAGATTAAACCCATCTCAAACCTTCCCTCCCTCATTTTCTCCTCTGTGTTTTCGCCATCTTTTCTCCTCGTCGTTGCTCATCATCATCGATCATCATTGTTGGTCATCCTTTTCTCCTCGTAATCGCTCACCCATCTTATGTCATCGTCATCGTCTTCCTTTAATCGTCAGTTGAGGTAACCTTTTATTCTTTAATTGTTTTTTACGACGTCGTTAAGTTTTGCTTGTTATTGTGTTTTGTGTACTGCTTTAATTGTCATTGTCTTCTTTTTGTTGTTTTTGTTATCTTGTTTGGCTGTCAGACACTCTAGCTCCGTCATCTTGTTCCTTTACATGGTTTAGTGACTTCTTCTACGTGTCAGTTGACGTAAGTGGGTTTTGTTATTTACTGGGTTTTTGTGTACTTGGTTTAATTTGGGTATTTGTTTGTGGTTTGAACCTCCCATTTAAACTTGCTGCATTTTTAATATTAATGGCCCGCACCAATTGAAACTTGTTTATGTTATGAACTTTAGTTTGTGGCTTTAAATTTTAAGTATTGTTAATCTAAATTTGATGTATAGTTAATCTAAATTATTAACTTTAAATTTTAAGTATTGTTAATCTCTATCATTAATACATTTTCTTATTGGTTGTGTTTGGTTGTTACATTTTTAAAGTTAGGTTTATCAATGAATTAATATAGGATGGGTTTGAATTATAATTCCAAATATCTAAATTTTGTCAATGGGTTATTTCATTAATACTCTCTGATTTGATTATGTTCTCTTTACTTTTCATGCTATCTCCCCATTTATTGATGGATTTTTTCTATTTTTCTTTACGTATATCTGTTTTATGATGGGATTGATAAATGAATGATTTTAGGGGTTTTGAGGAACTTTAATATAGGATATTGGTTGAGTTGTCTTGCAAATGGCATTATGGATTGAGGACTATGGTTTTGTTTATATATCAATATAGGAGCGGTTTGAATGTTAAACAAATATACTATGATATTACTGCATTTTTAGACTCAATTAGTAACTTCATATAGGAAGCATTTTAACATTTTTATAGTTGCTAAATTACTATTTGACATATACTTAATATTAGGTGTTGCATCACTCATTTATGCTAATATGAGAAAATATAGCATGATTATGAGTTAATTTGTTAAATTTTTAGGTTTTTAAATCATGATGAGATGCTCTAAGTCCATAAACTACTATAAGAAAACACTTAACTAAAGTTACAATATTAAGATTATTTATTTCAAAGCTTTTGATTCTACCAATTGGAACTTCATTTTAGCTTTTAGGATTTCCTATCTAGCTTACTTTAGGATTTCTTATCTAGCTTACTTTAGGATTTCCTATTTAATTTTTTTATAAAATTTGAGATATTGAAGATGCACAACATATCATTTAAGGATGATTTTTTATTTTCATGTATAGTTAACCATAAAATGCCTTTTTGTGTGCTAGGTCCAATGGCATAGTCATTGATGAATTTTTATGTTCTTCTTTAATAGTCTAACTATTTATACTTGGGTTATGTTTGAATCATTGATGAGTAGATGTTTTATTATATAAGTATTTATTGTATGTGGATGAGTTTGAAATCTTATGAATGATTTGAGGCATAGTAAACCCCTAGGAAGGTATATAGCTGGAAACCCATGATGCAGCTCTCATGAGGCTTATCAGTAAAACAATGCCATGTAACATATTTTTGAAACCAATTGTAGGTGATTAATTCGATCGATTAATACTTCAACTTTGATGTGATTAATGTAAACTTAGTATTAACAAAAGAAATTAATACTTTTTATAGATAAGACAATTCTTTCCATAATAAACCCCTAAGACGGTATATAGGCTGGAAACCTGTGAGGCTTATCGGTGAAAAATTCCATGAGCCTAGGAGTTACAGCAAGAACTTGTTTTCTTAATTCACAAGTGTAAACAACGCCACGTACCATAGTTTTGAAATCAATTGTAGATGATTAATTCAATTAGTTAATACTTGGGGGATGTTGTGTAAAGTTTAGATGTTCTGTAAACTTTGGGGAACATGAAGGATACTAATTATGGAATCACTGTTTGAAATTAACAGTTTTGCATAAATTAGTAATATTGATAGATCTTGGATGTATAGATGATTAACACCTGATGGTTTCATTAATCCTGTGTTTGTTGAGGGAGTTGAAGCTTTTATTCAATATGCATCTTCTCAACCTGCATATATGGATGGACCAAAGATCAGATATCTATGTAAAAAGTGCAAACGCATTCATTTCCTTCCTATTGATGAAGTGAATGGGCCTTTGCTGAGAAAAGGGTTTGTCCAAAATTACTTTGAGTGGACGCGATATGGGGAACCATTGATTTGTAGCACCTCAAGGCGTAATGAAGTACAATCGTCAGTGAACTTAAATGAGTTTAAAGGGGGATTGGATTTAGAACAAATAATGTGGATGCAAATGAAAATCCTTACATGCAAATGATCTATGATGCAGTCGGTTATACCTTTCAAGAAAATATAAAAAATCTTAAAGAAGAACCAAACCCACATGCAAAATAGTTGTTTGACTTACTACACTCAGTTAACTACGAATTATGGCCAAATTGTGAGATAATTACTCAATTGTCTTAAATTGATCAAATATTGAACATAAAGTCTAAAGGGCATATTTCTGATCGTAGTTTTGATAAAATTCTTGGATGGTATAATGAATCATTGTCTCCTGATAATACAAAGTTTGATAGTTTTTACAATATGAAGAAACTTATTAGGGGTCTTAGTTTGCCTGTTGAAAAGATTGATTATTGCAAATTAGGATGTATGTTGTACTGGGGAGATGATGTGGAATTACAAGAGTGCAAATTTTATGTCCAATCTAGGTTCAAGCCTAGAAAGTGTTTTATGAACAGAAATTAGTACCCTAGAAGCGGATGTATTATTTCCCACTAATTTTGAGAATTTAAAGACTATATGCTTCTAATGGTACTACATCTCATATGAGATGGCATAATGAATACGAACAGGAAGATGGAATAAAGAGTCATCCATCAGATGCACTGGCATGGAAACATTTCAATGACACCCATTCTGAGTTTGCAGCTGAAAGTTGAAAATGTTAGGTTAGGATTGTCGATGAATGGATTCCAACCTTTTGGTCAATCCGGCCAGCAATATTCATCATGGCCAACCATAATTACTCATAATTTGCCTCCATAAATGTGTATGAAAGAGGCATATATGTTATTGACAGTGATTATGCCAGGGGCTACAAACCCAAAGCATAAAATTGATGTATTCTTATAACCATTGATACCTGATTGCAGTATCTTTAGGAATATGGTGTTGAGACATATGATATGTCTCTAAAACAAACTATTGTGTTGAAAATAGCTTTGATGTGGACCATTAATGATTTTTCGACATATGTCATATTGTCTGGATAGAGCACAGCAGGGAAATTGGCTTGTCCTTATAGTGGTAATGATTCTGATACATTTTATCTTCTAAACGGGGGCAAAATATATTGGTTTGACAACCACATAAAATTTCTTCCTTTAGATCATCCATTTACACGCAATAAACAAAAGTTTATTAAGAATAGGATGGTAAAAAAACCTCCCCCCCCCCTCATAAAGTTGGCGAAAAGATATTGCAGGAGATTGAGGAATTACGCTTGCTGAAAGTTACAGAATTTGAAACTTATGAAGTTAATACAAACATTAGTAAAATCTTTGGTTGGAGAAAACGAAGCAACTTTTGGGACTTGCCATATTGGAAAACTAATTTGATATGTCATAATCTTAATGTGATGCATATTGAAAAAAAAATATTTTTGACAATTTGTTCAATACCATAATGAACATTGAAGGGAGGACAAAAGGCAATACAAAATCACAAGCTGATTTGAAACTTTTTTATAGAAGAAATGAGTTACATAAAGATCTTCGCACCAGTAAATATCCAAAAACATGTTACATCGTGGACAAAAAACAAAAGAAAACATCGTGTGAATGGTTGAAAAGTCTAAATTTTCCCGATGGTTATGTTTCAAACTTGGCAAAGTGTATGGACATGAGGAAGTACAAATTATTTTAAATGAAAAGTCATGATTGTCATGTATTTATGCAAAGGCTAATCCAATTGCATTTTAGGAGTTGCTACCGAATAAGGTTTAGGAAGTAATAACATAATTAAGTTTGTTTTTAAAAAGCTTAACATCATCTAAAATCAAGTTGGCTGAAATGGAAAAACTAGAAAGGAAAATTCCAGTAATTTTGTGCAAGTTAGAACGAATTTTTCCTCCAAGCTTTTTTAACTGTATGGAGCATCTACCTATGCATTTAGCACATGAGGCTAAACTAGCTGGTCCAGTTCAATATCAATAGATGTATCCGTTTGAGAGGTAATTCAACAAAAATGATTGTAATTGAAGTTATAATATGTTTTAATAACTAAATTGTAATAACCTATTCTCTAATATAGGTATTTGTGTCACTTAAAAAAAATGACAAAAACAAGGCTAGAGTTGAAGGTTCGATATGTAATGCTTATTTAGTAGAGGAAGCTAGTACATTTTGTTCACATTATTTTGAGTTGCATGTTCACACAAGAGAAAGAAAAGTTCCTCATAATAACGATAAGGGAGGAACGAGTAATGCTGATGGTAACTTATCTATTTTCACATATCCTGGATGAACATATGGACGTTCAACAAGAAGAATGTTAACAGGGGAAGAAATTGAGGCTGCCCATGATTACGTTTTATTGAACTGTCAAGAGATTCAACCTTTCATGTAGTAAGTTGAAATTGATTATTTGGATTTTGAAAGTTAGTGTTATTCATATCTGAAATACATAATAATGTTTTTAGATTATACGAGGAATTATTACTTGAGCTAATGCCCGACAAAACACAGGATGATATCAATAAAGAAGTTGGAAGACACTTTCCTCGATGGTTTAAAAATATGCAAGTTTTCACTTATAAATATTGAAATGATTGAATTATAAGATTTAAGTGTTCAAATGACATTATACTATTTAATATGATAATTTCATTTATGTAGGCCTTAGAAAATCCAATAAAGAACAAGTTCATATGTGATCTTGTGAAAGGACTTTTGCGAACTATTAAATCATATCCGGTGTATTTGTTAATGGATACAAATATCATGGTCATAGCATGACAACAATAAATAGTGGAGTTTGAATACAGGGAGAATTGACGGATTACTATGGTAAACTTATTGAGATACTTGAAATTGAGTACCCTGCATTGCCAATAAAGTGAAGTGTGATATTTAAGTATGCTTGGTTTGATCCAGCTCCAAATGATGGTACCAAATCAGAGCATCCACCGTCACTAAGGATGGCAGTAGGTTTTCAGCCCGATTAATATCCACACTACCCGACCCAATGGATTTGGATATGGGTAGTAAATCGTAAAAACCGATGGATATGGATATGGATATGGATATAGATATGGGTAGAATCATAAAAAATGGATATGGATATGGGTAGAGTAAAACCCGAACTATGGATACTCATATCCTACCCGTTTTTTATTAACTCTATTTTTATTTTTTCTTGAATATTTATGGTTAAATATAATAAAATATTAAAATTTTATACGAAGAAACAACTTTAAAATCTCT
>JAOQMR010000006.1:15015888-15029430 GCA_027563865.1 Erythroxylum pelleterianum | reverse complement strand
TTTATATTTTCTATTTAGAAGTTATATTTTTATATGCTATACAACCCGATGGATATCCAAAAACCCGAACAACCCAATGGATTTGGATATAGATAGCAAATCGTAAAAATCGATGGACATGGATATGGATATGGATTGAGTCATAAAAATGGATATGGATATGGGTAGAGTAAAATCCGAACCGAACCCTACCCATTTCCATCCCTAGCCGTCACCGAATCAATAATGTACTTGTAGTCATTTCATTTTAATTACAAATACTTATCATTTAAAATTTAATGTTTTTATTATCAATTAAGATAATTTTAATTTTATATCATCAATCAACTTTTTGTTTAAACAAATTAAATGTATAAACAAATCGAAATATTATGCACAAATAATTTATAACTATTTAAATTATGCATCAACCATAAGATCATCAAATAAAATTTAATGACAGGATATTTTTTAAAAAGATTTTTGTTAATTTACTGACGGAAAAACAAAAATGTATCAGTAAAATCAATTCTATTTACCGACAGAAAACAACAAACTGTTGGTAATATTGACATTAAGTAACAGACAAAACAACCAATTCCGTTGCTAACTTTACCGACAGGATTTGTCATTGAATAACCGTCGATATACTCACCGACAGAACAAACATAATCGTCAGTAATGTTGTAATAAACTTACCGACGGAATAAACAATACCGTCTATAAATATGCCGACAGACAAATTTTGACCGTCGAAAATTTACCGACGGTCGACCACAGAAACAACTGATGTTATATTCACCGACGGTTACATAAATTATTTGTCGGTACATTTACCGATGGACATGTTGTTATTCATCGGAAATTATTACCTACGACTATTTCTACTACACCTTGGTCGGTCGGTAAATTTCGTCGCTAACTTGGCTTGCCAATAGAATGTTTAGGTTTTCCGTCGGTAATATCCGTTGCTAAATGACATTTTTCTTCTAGTGATTAGATCAATTTTTTATAAGGATGATAATTTTTAGCTCATGGATCTAAATTCAGTTATTTTCAATGGACTAACTTATGGGTCCAAGTTCATATTCAAATGGACTCGAAATTCAATTATTCTAAGCAAAATAACATCTTTTTACTTTTAAAAATTGAGTCTCTAGTAAGATTAGACTTGAGCAGTCCAAACTCGAATCTAATTAAAAAAATATTTTATATTTTTAATTTTTAAATAATTATTTTAGCAAAATTGGTGCCAATTGCCATCCCTAATTTTTTTTATCCCATTTGACAAACTGCTGTCATGAAAATAAAAGAGAGAAGGAACTGCCGTTATGAAAATAAAAAAGAGAAGGGGAGGAAGATTGGTTTTAAAAAAGAAGATACTAATGACGTCCAATTGAGCTATGCTATAAAATTCTTATTCTAGACTTCTAGTTCATGTACACAATCTGTAATCAACCTGACATATATTTTCAAGACACCAAACAATTTTCCAAATCATCCTAAACAAAAAAAATGCATTATCTGCCTCCATTTTGATTGTCATCACGACTTTATAAATGCTCACCTAACTTAATCCTAAATATGGAAAGCAGATGCCCTGGAATAAACAATAGGCGTCACTTACTATAATGGATGCTCGTCATACTAACTAGAAGACCAACTCTACATACAAACGTGCAGCCATGCACAAAACTCCCTGGTACCAAATCCTTCTAGTCAATCATCAGTTGCATTATAAATGGCTTGACATGAAGAACTCGATCTGGCCAAGAATGGCGTATCCCAGGTCTCGGGACTCTTCAAGTCTTAAGCTTTTTATCCCATCTCTCTTATTCCTCTCGTTAAGCCTCATGGTCCTAGCTTTGTCTTTGAAGTCATCGGTGCCGTTCAATAAACACAAACCTTCTTCGACGATCACTGCCCACAAATGGTTTGACGACCTGGTTGCTTCCGGTATCGGTAGCAAGAAACTGAAGATTGGTTTGGTTAATGTGGATGATGACACACAACGAGCATACAGTAACATGCATGGCTTAGGAGAAACGGTTTCTATTGATTTTGAGACCATTTCAAAGGATCTGAAGTGGGACGATTTCTTCCCAGAATGGATAGAGGAAGATAGAAAGTGGGCTCCACCTAAATGTCCGGAGATTCCGATGCCAACGACGGCGGGGGCTGACCTGGATGTTATCGTTGCCAGGGTTCCTTGTGGCAGTGAAGTAAAGAAAAAGGGGATTAGGGACGTGTACAGGTTGCAAGTGAATCTTGTGGTTGCTAATCTTGTGGTGGCTAATGGGTGGGTCAGTCCTGATTTTCATCGGACGGTGTATGCTGTGTTCATCAGTTCTTGTGGACCAATGCAAGAGATATTTAGATGTGAAGATTTGGTGACTCGTACAGACTCTTATTGGGTATATAAGCCTGAGTTAAGGAGGCTGAAACAGCAGATGCTAATGCCCGTAGGTTCATGTCAAATTGCTTCACCATATGCTAAGCCAGGTGCGAGTTGGTTTGGTCTCACATTCCTCGTTTTTTCAGTTTCTCTTTATTTACACTTAAGCCTTGTTTGGATGGTTCGAATTTTTGCTCGAGAAAGTAATCTTTTTTTTTAAATTTATATTATCACGTTTGGTTCATTTTTTTTTGTAGTTAAGAAAGTAGGGAAACTAACGACATCATGTTTAAGGAGCTAAGGATTTTAAGCGAAGAGTTCTAATTTCTCTTATTTTTCACTTTATGTATAGAAGTATTATCTAGAATGTTGAATCAAAGCATAAAGAGGCTTAAGAGCTAAGATTCCACAATAAAAGTAAGAGGCAGGAGTTGACTTTCACCTTATATTTGGAGATGACCTTTTACAAATATTTGGTGCTAATCCTAACTTAGCACAACTTCTCATGTACTATAATCTATTATTCAATAATCGTGCCCTTATATAAATAAAAATAAAAGTATTTAAAAGCTTATAGGTGCTACCTTTTAAATACTTAGTCATTCTAATTTATGATAAAAGGTTTACATGTAGAAATAGTCTATGCCTCTTTGATCGATTTAATTATGAAGAAAATAAACCATTGGAATAATAAATTACTATTGTATACTGGGAGACTTCAACTTGTCTCAGTAATGTTAGAGAATTTAGATATTCGTTAAGAGTTGTTACCTATATGTGCCTCTGAATTTGATCAAGGAGGTGAAAAGATTGTTTTAAATTTTTTTGTGACTAGGCAAGGCTGAAAAGATAACCAAAAAAGTTAAACAGAAAGAAGTTTGCTTTCACAAGATGGAATTAAATTAGTTTGATTGATCAATAAGATGCTTATGGCCAAAAAAAAAACTTAGAAGTTGTTTAAGGATTATGAATTTGAAAAATATTTAGTAAACAAAAATAAAAATAAAAATAATGATCAAATAAACATAGATGATCTATTTATATGAGATATTGGTATATTATTAAATAGTCAAATTCAAATAAATTGATCAAATTAGGTACAAGTAATAATGATACATAGATATTAATTAATAGTTACTTAAACTTAATAAGTTAATAATTCTTTAGACTATGATATAAATAAATTAAATTAACTAATCCATAGATGTTGTTATTAGGATAACCTTGTCTTTATCTCAATAAAAGGAATAATCAATCAATAGGAATTAACCATATCCTATAAACATACAATAATCTATATTCATCAATTAAATGTGATGTATTATTCATAGGCATAATTTCATAATGAAATCAATGTCTAGTTAGTGTATTTCCTCCTCCTCTAATTCTTCTTCACCTTTAAATTTCCAACACCAAATTCGTTTTAAAATATAAGTTCCCATTACTCAACCCACTTATTAAGAACTATCTTATTATTCTATACTAGTTAACTTGCCCAATCTAACCATTACTCAATCACCCATCAAGAACTGTCTCCTTTAGAAATATAAGTTCTTATCCACACTCACCTCATTGTCACTTGATCATAAAATCACATCTCCAAACCTAAACAAATTTTTATAGCAACTAATCACCCCATTCCTCTTACTTTAAAACCTATATGTGCCAACCAAGTTGTTATGGACGCATAATTATGGGTTGCTATGTTTGTTGAGTTTAATGTCCTAGTCTAAAATGCTACTTGGGAACTAATCCTTCCTTATTATTTTCAAAATATAGTCAGATGTAGATGGGTATTCTGTATAAAATGTCACTTAAATGATACCAACGATTGTTACAAAGCAAGATCTTTAGCAAAAGGATTTTATATAAAACCTAGGTTGGACTATATTGATACTTTTTGTCCCATTGTAAAGCCTACAACAATTAGAGTGGTTCTTACACTTGCTTGCCTTTATATCAAATTGACATAAATAATGCCTTTCTTCAAGGGAATCTTTCTGAAGTGGTATACATGGCCCAATCACCTAATTTTGTTAGCTCCACTCATCCTAATTTTGTCTGCAAACTTAATAAAACCATTTATGGCCTCAAGTAGGTACCTCGTGCTTGGTAATGTGAGTTAAGCTCCTTTCTACTTCAACAAGGATTTACCAACTCCAAATTAGACTCATCACACTTCATTTACTCTCATCATGGCATATTGATGCACTTGTTAGTCTATGTTGGTGATATTATCATCATTGGAAATAATTCTAATTTTGTTTTCAAGTTGATCACTTCTTTTTCGTCTACACTTGTCACTAAAGATCTTAGACACTTGCATCATTTCTTGGGTATAGAAGTCATACCAACCAAAACTAGTATGTTCCTTTAATCAATAAAAGTACATTTAGACATTCTTGACCACACCAACATGCTTAGAGTAAAAGGAATTGTCACACCAATGTCAACTTCCACCTCCCTCTCTATTAATGATGGTTCTCCTTCTCTGTCACAGCCATAGAATACTGCAATGTTGTTGGTACCTCAGAATATTTATTTTTCACCAAACTTGATATATGTTTTGTAGTAATAAGTTATCTCATTTCATGCATTTTCCATTTCAACTCCATTGGGTTGCTGTCATTTCATATGATACTTGAAAAGAACCATTTATCATGGTTTATTTCTCCCCCACAATTCTAGCACAACATTGTGGGCATATTCTGACACTTATTGTGCAGGAAATCCAAATGATTGTAGCTCCACTAGTGCATGTCTCGTCTACCTTGGCAGCAATATCATCTCATAGAGTGCTAAAAAGGAAAAATGTATTACTCGCTCCTCTATTGAGGCTAAGTATTACGTTATTACAACTACTACTTTAAAAGTACTTGGGTTGGTTCACTTTTACAATAACTTGATATCGCTTTATTTCAAATGCCAACAATTCATTATGAAAATATTGGGACTACCTATCTCAGTGCCAACCCAGTTCTACACTCCCAAATGAAGCATATGGCCATCAACTTCCATTTTATTTATGATCAAATTGCCCATCTTCTCCTACAAGTTTCTCTTATTTCCACTATTGATCAACTTGCTGATGCTTGGTTCATTGACTTATAGATTGGTGTCTCAGAATGACTCTCCATCTTGTGTATCAATTATGATATATCATTGCTTATTCTTTGTCTATCATTGCTTATTCTTTGTCTCTAAAAAAGAATAAGAACCTTAACAATTATGATATATCATTGCTTATTCTTTGTCTCTAAAAAAGAATAAGAACCTTAACAAGACTTGATCGAAGCCACTAACCTTCTTTCTACTCCACTGATGATTATTAATATATGCAGGTCAAGACGGATACACATTTGGCAATGGACCTCTGCCTGCGAAATTTGCTTATGCAACACTACTGCATTCCTCAGAAGCTTATGTATGCGGTGCAATTGCTTTGGCTCAGAGCATATTACAAAGCAACTCAACACATGATCTAGTCCTCCTTCATGACTCCTCCTTGAGTCCTAAGTCGCTCCAAGGTCTCAAAAAAGCAGGATGGAAAACCAGGCAAATCGAACCTATTCGCAGTCCATTTGCCAAAAAAGGGTCTTACAACGAATGGAACTACAGCAAGCTTAGGGTTTGGCAACTGATCGAATATGAAAAGGTTATATTTGTCGATGCAGACCTTTTGGTCCTTAAGAACATTGATAAGTTCTTTTTTTATCCACAGTTATCAGCGTCTCCAAATGAAAAGGTGCTTTTCAACTCGGGATTTATGGTTATTGAGCCTTCAAGCTGTACTTTCGAAGATTTGATGAAGAAGACCTCCAAATTAGCTTCATATAACGATGGTGATCAAGGGTTCCTCAACGAATTTTTTACATGGTGGCATAGGTTGCCTAAGAAGGTGAATTTTCTCAAGGTTTTCTCTAGCGGAAGTCGTCAAATTCCAGACAATCTTTACACTTTACACTTTCTGGGTTTGAAACCATGGATGTGTTATAAGGACTACGACTGTAACTGGGATATGGTGGCAAGACATCAATTTGCTAGTGATCCAGCCCACAAGAAGTGGTGGCAGGTCTACAAGGCCATGCCAAAGGAATTGTATGGATATTGTGGGTTGACGAAGCAATCGGAAGCCAGGATAAGGAAATGGAGAAGAAAAGCTAAGAATGTTGGCTTGCCTGGGCATTGGAAAATCAAGGTGTCAGATCCTAGACGATACCATTTAGAGGAGTCTGCTGCATTACTGACCCTTAAATAACTCTGTCCTTATATATATATATATATATATAATAATTTTAAAAAAAATCTTAGGGCCAGTGCACCACTGAATCCCATGTAGCTCCGTCGTTATTTTACAATAATTATTGAGAACGAAGAAAGTGGCTATAAGATCCACTTCACATTCATATACAACTCTTATTCGTTCATATTCACTTAATGGTTAGCATGAAAATATTTATATGACTTTTGAGAATATGTAAAGGGACATACTCGAACCCTCTATAAAAACTTACATGGCTTTATTAGATGCATTTTTGTGTGTATGTGGCACTCCTTTTTTGCTATAATTATAGATAGAGCAATTAGGAGAAAGAGGAGATGGCGGAGATGATGGCTTTAAGTAAAGGATTCAGATAGAATATTTACGTTTAGGTTTTGGGTACAAATTAGGGTTATCTATTACAGATTTTTTTTAGTAAATTTGTTAATATGTAAATTTTTTGTAACATAGGAACTTACTATGTCAATGGATCCTACTAAAGCGGCGTATCACAACATTTTTAATTCAAGGATTGACAACGGACTAGTTTTACAATATATTGAAAATTCGATCATTTTATAAATAGTTTTAAGTAGTATTGTAAAATCAAAAATTAAATTTAAATATAATTTATCCTTATTTTTATTTTAATAAAATATTTCATGTAGGTATGCTAATTTTATGAATATCTAATACCAATCAATTTTTTAAAATTTTAAGTCTCTCATCTTACTGGTTTAATGTGCAATTTAATTTTCTAATTTTTAAAAGGCTAAAATACATTTTGTTTAAAAAAATGCTAAAATACATTTACCCTCCTTTTGTTTTATCCCTTATTATATTATGTCTCCCTCTATTTTAAAAATAGACTTATTACCTCCTTTGATCACTAGTCCAAAAAAATTATAATTTAAAAAGAATTTTTTAGCCTTATATTATGATAATATCACCGCAATTGTACATGTTACATTTTTGTGGGCAAAAATACCCTTTTAGTTTTTATTGACTAAAATACATTAAATCTTATTTTTTACTTTATTTCATTATGCCCTTTATTTCAAAAATAAAAATAATTTTAAACATGGATTACATTTTGACAGTTAATAAATAAAAAGGAAAATTACTAAAAATACCACTGTCTTCACAATTGTACTTGATAACTATTAATTTATGAAAAAAATTAAAAAGAAAATTTATTTATGAAACAAATTTAAAAAATAATTGTTTAAAATAAAATATCACCATTTTTATGTTTTCTTTTTTCCCTATAAAACTATAAATTATCTTCTATCGGCTCTTTTTTAGTTTTCTAAGTCATTCCCTTACTAAGGATGACAAAGGGTTCCGTTGAGATTGGCCCACTCTTGGCCAACCCAACCCAACCTACAGATTGACCGACTAGTGGCCCGACAAGTAGAGGGCTTCCCGGCTCGTGGCCCTACCCGGTCATGAGGGACTGACCTATAGCTCGACGGGTCATAGGCGGGCTGAACTGGGTTGCTTGTCCTAGCCCTACCTGACTTTATGGTTTAAATAAGTAATAAAACATGATGTCGTTTTGTACTTTCCCGTTGAGTCACGGTCCGAGATGAGTTGGAAAAGCCCCAACCCGAGCCCAACCAGTGACCCTGTGGGGCCAAGTAATCTCGACCCATGGCCCTGCCCGTGACCTGGTCAACCCGAGTTGAGCCAGCCAAGGTGGGCCGGGCCACATTTGCCATCCCTTTCCCTTACCCATCGATTTTTATATTTTGTATTTATAGTTTTATAGAGCATAAATGAAGCATAAAATGGTGAAAAATTATTTTATTATTGTTAATTATTTCTTTTTTTAATTTTGTTTCCTAAGTAAATTATCTTTTTAAATTTTTTCCATAAATTAAAGTCATGAAGTACAATTGTGAAGATAATGATATTTTTAGTAAAATTTTTCATTTTTTATTTATTAACAGTCAAAATATAATCTATGCTTAAAATAATTTTTATTTGTGAAATAGAGGGCATAATGAAATAAAGCAAAAGATATAAGAGTTTAATATATTTTAGTCGACAAAAGATTAAAAGGGCATTTTTGTCCACAAATGCAACATGTATAATTGTGATGATATATCATAATATAAGGGTAAAAAAGTCTTAGTTATAAGAGGTAATAAGTCCATTTTAAAAATAAAGTAGTCATAATGTACAAAAGGATAAAACATAAGGGAGTTAAATGTACTTTAGCTTTTTAAAACATTGAATAATGCCACAAATTATGGTTATAAGTTATACTTGTCGAAAACTTTTATATATATATATAAAAGGAAAGGAGTACATTGGTTACAAAATAAATCTCGGGAATAGATCGCCGATATATCCTCTAAAAGGATACTATGGCACTTTATGGGTGTAACATCAAAATAAGTGACACCAATGTCGGATTGTCCTGCTTGAACGTCGAGCCAATTCGCGCATTTGTTACTCTCTACACGTGACGATGAACAACAGACCAGTTCTTATTGAAAAGTTCCCGAATACCCATGACAATAGGATTGCTCGATCGAGAGCGGGTGATCGCAGAAGAGAGGAGCTGGTGCACCCCCATCGGACTCCACTTCCAACTCAATCCTAGGGTTCCCTAAATAAGAGGCTGTAATCCAATTCGGTCATCAGGTTCAATAAAAATATCTGTTTCATCACCTGTTCCTAATTAACGTAACCATCACCGCAAATAGTTTCACGTCTCGTGGGTGAAAAATCATCGAAACTCGAAAAGTAAATCAGAATTCCACTCAAATTTAGATTACTCTTCCGGGAATTTCGCAGGAAAAGAAACAGCTCTTGTATTCCAAAGCAAACGGAAACAAAATTATGTACTTTGGTGTACCATGACAAGTGATAGACAACTTCTGCTACGAGCATGACAGATTTCCAAACTCCAAACACAAGGTCAATATTTACAACTTGCTTTCTCTGCACTAGATTTGGAAGAGCATGTTCGGTAGGATGATCAGGATATCCAAAACCAAAATCACATTATTAACCACTAAGAACATTCATATTTAGGACACTCCTGCCTGCCTCTCCCACCAGAGGTCTCTGGCTTTCTCTGCACCAGAATTGCAAGAGCATGTTCGGTAGGATAATCAGGATATCTAAAACCAAAATCACATTAGGAATGGAAACCGACATAGTTGATTAATTATTAACCACTAATAACATTCATATTTAGGACACTCCTGCCTGCCTCTCCCACCCGAGGTCTTCAGAGAATTCAGTGAGCGCAGCCCTTGGGTCACCATTTGAAATAGACAAGTAGTATTGAGCAGTTCCATCATCAACTTGCATACTTCTCCTTAAAGATTCAATAATCCTTCTCTTTCCTTGGCCAGAGGACACTTTACTTGACAAACAGTTGAGTTGTCTATCAGGCTCACCTTCTAGATAAAGCACTGCCACTTCCCTTTTCGCATAAGTATCAAATTCTATGTAGCATGTTCCATTTATGAGAACGGCTGGATTGTTAATAGGGATCAATAACCTCTCTCTTGAGTATATTCCATGGTCACTCATCATGTTATTCAACCGTTTTATGTCCATAACCTACAGAAGCAAGAAACAAATTTTATTTACATTATCATAAGTTTAAAGCTTATATGAATCGACATCTGAAAGCTTTTGATAGATCTAGCAACATAAACAAAAGGAAAGTATGTTTTGTAAGACCTGCAAACCATAGCATATTACAATACCGGACAGATGAAGAGAAGTATATAAGATCATACTATAACTTTCCTCTTCTAACAATACTCTCCCAAACCACCTCTTCTAAGAGCAGCTTTTGTTCTATTGCAATTTTTACTAGACTTTAAAAATTAATATTAAAAAACTCTTACCACACATAGACAAAAGACAAAATCAACAAGATTACAAGTGAACGCAAAGCACTTATAAAGGAATATATTACAAATAGGTTTTGGAATTTTGTGTTTCAGGTGATGATTTTTTTTCTTGGTTTTCATTCATTTTCTTTTAAGTAATTTAAAAAGATAAATCGGCAAATCTAAAAGTTATATGGGCTGGAAGCTGGCAGAAAACATAACCCTAACCCTTGCTCACCATTTGGCTGAAAGCCATTCAACTATTAATCTAATAAGATCGTTTCCCTACTAAATCAGCGGTCAACTCCCAGTGCTTTCTGCTTACTTCGTGAAATCTTGTTATGTCTTTGTTGCAAGCAAAGGAAATGCTAGTTTGTATTGTTGATAAGCATCACATCAAAGTGCATCCTAGTTTCACTCTGTTCAAATTAGTCTCAATTTAGTAGAAAGAGAGAACGTCTTCTTCTCCTAAGTTTTCAAAATCTCATTCATGACAATATTATCACTAACAACACAGTCAAAACCACCTTACAGAATTAAATCTTTGAAGCCTCGCATGAGAACTTTCAATTAAAAGAAAAGCTAAATTTCCAATTCCCATCTTTACTCTCCAAAACAACAACAAAAGAAACATTTCGTCTTTCAATCAGCCATCAAACCCAATCATCTTACAAACCCCCCCAAAAGCTCTAATTTTCCAACGAAATATTAAATGGATGGCAAATCTCCAATAATCCACCAAAATAATAACTTTGATCGTTTCGTTTTTGGTTTCTAATACCTGAACCGAATACTTAACGGCGAGACTGGCAACCGTGTCAGTTCTAAGAATGTTGTGAGAGACAGCAAACTTGGAAATTCCATTATCTCTCCAGAAACTCGCAGAAACTGGCTTCCCTATGACCGCCTTGAGCTTCCAGGGAGCCGTGAAAGCGGCTCGCACAAGCTCGGAGTCGGATGCAACGGCTTTCCACGCCCTGCTCACGCAGCTTGCTCGCGCCAAATCAGACACTGGCAGATTCACGAAGATGAGGCGGAGAATATCGCCACACGTGAGGACCGACACGCGGGAATTCATGTGACAGATCGTTGTTGTAGATGTTGCATCAGTATCAATATTATCATGATTATTGAGGTCAAGGTGCGGCGTAAGGATCGGAAGCGGATCGTCTTCTTCGCCTTTGTCGCCACAGCATCCCATTGTATTTTTTGGAATAATATTGGAAATGAAGACCGGACCGCACTGGATTTGCTACGCACAGGGATAGCAGTAGATTTTATTAACATCTTCCGAACCGAAAAAGTAGACATGAAGAATAAAATATAGATTTTAAATGAATGTTGAAAATTTGACTCGGTAATCCGAATTGATGGATATCATATTCTACTTTTTTTATTAACTAAATTTTTTTTCTTAAATATTTATGATTAAATATAATAAAATATTAATATTTTTTTGAGAAAAAATACCTTTAAAATCTTTATTTTACTCCTCAGTCTTTAACTTTTTCAGCATATTTTAATAATGTAAATAATATGGAGATGGAGTTTTGAATGTTGTGCTGGAATTCACACAAAGACAATTTAAAGCTTTGGATATTTCAGTCTTTGCTCCAGTTATTGATTATGAAAAATATATGTTTTCTTTGCACTAGACATTATGTTTTTTATTATTCCAATTTTATGATTTTTTAAGACATACAAATCAAAATCTTGACTTATTATATTTTTATGTGCTATATAACCTGAAGATATCCAAAAACCTGAACAATTCAATGAATTTAGATATGGGTAGTAAATCGTAAAAACAGATAGATATGGATATGAATATGGGTTTAGTCATAAAAAATAGATATGGATATGGGTTGAGTAGTACCCGAAACGAACACTACTCATTGTCATCCCTAGCTACGCACCACAAATGCCCACTTCTTAATTCAACCACATATTTACTTGCTTTATTCTATACTACGTAAATTTATATCTGCCATATTCTATCAGTTTCTCTTTTTTGTTCACTCTTATACATGATTCATCTAAGGATTTAAATCTCGTATCGTATGAGTCTGTGCAGACTAGTAGGCACTATATCGATCAAAAAATGGTACGAAATTTAATAATATTGTACCAATTAGTGGTACCAGCCTGTCACGACTTTTTTGACTGGTGCCAACTAATATATGAAAATTGATAATAATATGGTAAAATTTAAAAAAAATCAATGACTAAAATGAAAAAAAAAACTAAAAAAAACAAAACATATCCATTCTTCCCGTTCCTCACCGCTCCTCTCCTCACTCCTCAACCTCATCAACGTCAATCCCCCCTCTCTCGTCTCTCCAGACTCCAGAGTCTAGTCCAGTAGTCTTTGTGTGGTCTCCATCATTAGTTACCATTATCACCAATCGCCATCACCATCATCATTGTCGCCAGTCACCATCGCTAATAGTTGTAGTTTATATTATGTTTTGATAGGTGTTTTAGTGTGTTTATAGTTGTTGATTAGATGATTATTGCATGTTTAGGCTTAGAATTACGTTAATATGATTTTTTGTTTAAGTGTTATGTAGTTTAGGGCCTAATTTTGGACCTTAATCTTGTGTTCTTTAGGTATTTTGATGCGTTTGTTAGTGAATGAAATTATATGGAAGAAGATTGAAGGAAGTTGGACTTGTTTGGGCTAAAAGCCAGGGTCACGATCGTGCATGGACAAAAGACTCTTCTCCAATGTCATGATCGTGTATGGAGTGTCATGATTGTGATAAAAGGTTTTTGTCTTGGGTTACGATCGTGACATACTGGCTAGATACAAGATTTTCCATCTGTTTTGATGTTTGAAGGGCATTTTTGGGACAATATGACCTGGGTATGCCCTAAATTTAACCCTAAGTCACACATTTACTATAAATGAATATAAAGAGACCCAAAAACATTAGCCTCCATCTTACCAAATTGGGTTAATGCATGGAAGATCAAGAAGGGAGCATTGGGAGCATTAGTTGTTCTAGTATTTTCCAACTCAAGTTCCTTCTTCTTCCTTTGTTTAT
>JAOQMR010000006.1:14993794-15005550 GCA_027563865.1 Erythroxylum pelleterianum | reverse complement strand
AACGGGGGATGGCATACCCGCCCCATACCCGCCCCGTTACCATCCCTAACCCAGTTAACGGAAACCCTTTTTGGAAACATGTATTTTAAGCATAATGAGTACGGAAGTCGTCCATCTAATGTTTAGTATTTATTAGTGGATGCCATTTTAATGATTTTATTATTTTTAATTTTTTTGACAATGGCGAGCTAAGGGAAGAGAGTTTTAAACTCCAGCGTTATTGAAAATGTTACAATTAAGAGACTGACTAAAGATTAGCAAACCACATAGGTGATATATGTTGAATAAATTAATTTATTATATTTTTATATTAAAAAGTATGATAATATTAATATATGATGTTAATTTACTAATTTGTTATATATTATTAATAATTAATTATATATTTATTATATTAATATGAACATAAATTAAATCTTCTAGTAAAATGTTATAATAATAATAATAATAATAATAATAATAATAATAATAATAATAATAATAATAATAAGGGTAAAAGATATTAACCCCTCATGTAGATTGATCAATTCTACTAAAAATCCTCATACTTTAAAAATCTTACAAGAAACCCTTATATTTTGTGAAAATTTAAAATTAGTTCTTTCATTAAGTTTTATCATTACATTTTTGAAATACACGAGATTAATTATATCACAAGTGATTGGAATAGTACATGTTGAACAAATTAATATATTAATTTTATTGATTTATCATATTTACATGTTATTACTTGTGTTAAAAATATTATAATATTGTGAGGTAAATTTATTTTATTAAAAATTGTATATATATTGTTAGAAATATATTTATTAGCTTAATTTGATAATAGAATGAGTAATTTATTAAAATTGTATTTATTATATAATAATACTAGTAAATAAAATAATAAATTTCTTATTTTTATTTATAATCTGTATTTTATAAATAATAAATTTATTGATAAAATCAATTTTTCAAAAAAAAAAAAAAGCTCAAGGTTTTCTCGACAACAAAACTAACCCTAAATTTGGAAAACAAGACACATTGGACGTTGGGCTCATGTATAACCATTAATAGTTCGGTAACGTTCTGAAATACAGGTTGCAATCTTCTTCAACGCAAAGCCCGTACACTAGTTAGAAGTGGTGAATTATATTATTGATGAAATCATGGTTGGACTGTGTCTGGGAAAAAAAAATGCAGGAATGCTTCCGATGAACTCTATTTTGAACCGATTAGCTCGTATAAAAGCCACCCATCATTACCAACCAATCTATACAGACGATTTACAACATACATTTGTCAATAGAAGAGATATACAGATGAAATGGTGCGTCCAGGATCAACATGCTCGACCTCCCCTATCCAGAGAACCAAAGCATCCATGGATCTATGTGTAGTGTATGTGCCTTTAGGTTCAGTCGAGCAGAACAATACACATTTGAATCTTTCGGTCTATAATCCTCTAAACCTACTGGCATATTTGCTTCATTCACGCTTCTTAACAAAAAGGCTACTCTCTGCAAATCTACATGTTGAGTCTGGTGACTGAAGCCAAATCTCAGCAGCCATGAACACTGACTTTGGATGAATATACATGGCGGTCCACGGTCAAAACCAGTCTACATGTTTAGATGAAGTCTTTGGTTGCTTCTTTGGCTTCTGAAATCGATTGTTCTCGAATCTTGCTTTAGTTATAAGTGAATATAGCAAATTTGCCTCTGCTGAAGTGTCATAAGGTGCCATCAAGACGCTGGGCAATGAAAGCAGAAATGAATATATGTTACAGAGAAATGGACCTTTGGATTAGCCATGCAGTAGTTCCAAGAATCTGCTTTGGTTTTCCAACGATGCAATTAAGAATTGCATTCAAAACTTTGAAACTAGTCAGTCAGTGCTCTTGAGTCTATTGCATATCAAATAATTGAACCAGGATAAGATAACTAATGTTTAACACATCAACTCAAGGAAGCATTAGCGAGTGACTTTCGATGGTTGGAGTAGAGAAAGAATAGGGATACACAGAAGAGCAAGAGTTGTCCAGTGAATTGTAATCTGGTTTTATAGGAATCAGTTCAGTTACTGACAACATTAATTCTCAAAAAAAGTTCTCTAGGAGATGAAAAGAACTGACCTTCCAAGCAGCTCCTCCAAAATTATTCTCTGGGAAGGTGTAACATAATGAATACAGTTTCTCGGGCACTGACCAACTGCAACTTGCACTTGATAATCCTCATGCATTCCTGACTTAACACAGTGATGTCAAGATGAGAGCAGGATAAATATTTAGGCCACAATTAGATTTTTAGGCCTCAAACTTTTCAATAGGTAATATCTATTTTCACGAGTTTCCGGAGACCAATAAACAAACCTTGAGATTTTGCTCTTGCAGTATCGGTTGAAGAGGCATACTTGAAGGCATGAGGTGCTCTTTCAATGCATGAGTATGGACAACCTGCAAAAAATTATCAATACTGCAGGGAAGGTGCAGCGTCAAAATTTCATAGCTACTGCCGCATGTTTAAACTTGACATTAAGTTTCAAATCAAAACTTGGAGGACTTCTCAAGTACAAGATTCTCAGTTCTTTAACTCACTACAACAAGCACTCATCAATCTGTTAGAATTAGACCATAGATGACATTGCTTGGAGTACTTTGAATTGGATCGTTCATGTTGGAAAGGTACCTTAAATTGCTGCTGAATAATTGGTCAATGGACCAAGTCTTTAGGAACTTTTGTTTTATGGCTTGTATTTAGGAATCAATTAAGATGTAGCTAGATATCAGCAAATTGTCTCCTTTGACTGTTATGTTTCAGCTCTATATATTAAGCAATAAGTGAATTAAATGTGTGAGCTTTCAAAAATAAATAAAAGTTAGTTCTTGCCTTCTTGTATTCAAAATAACAATTTGGTATTAGAGCACTCATTTTGAGTGAATCCAAAAACCAAACCCAGAAACACAAAAATCCAACTTAGAAACACGTAACCCTTCAAAAATGGAAACTGAAATTGCTCCACTAATTTTTGACGGAAATAATTATTGAGCCTGGGCTGTACAGTCTATCTTGATGTATTAGATAATTGGAAAGCTATAGAGAAAGACCATGACATCCAGCCGTTGCTAGCAAATCTAACGATGACACAACTGAAGACTCAAAAAGAGAAGAAGACACCGAAGTCCAAAGCTAAAGCATGTCTATTTTATATTGTCTCGAGCACAATATTTACAAGAATCATGAATTCGGAGTAAGTGAAGGTTATTTGAGATTACCTCAAAAAGGAATATCAAGACAATGAAAGGTCAAAAAATATGCAAGTGCTCAACTTGACCAGGGATTTTGAAATATTGAAAATGGAGACATAAACCATTAGACTACTCTGACAAGTTCCTGGCCATAGTAAAGAAAGTCAGGTTGTTGGGTAAGGACTTTTCCGATGAATGAATAGTGCAAAAAATTCTTGTCATTTTGCTTGAAAAGTAAGAGTCTAAAATTTCTTCACTAGAAAACTATAAGGATCTATCAAAGCATATCTGGGCAGATTTAGTGAATACATTATAGACTGAGGAGCAAAGGAGAATGATGAGAAAAGACGAATATGTGAAGGGTGGTTTTAGGAAAAGTCAGCAAATTCAAGAGGAATCAAAGACAAGAAAAGCAAGGATAAGAAAAAGAATAGCAAGATCAGCAATGACAACAAAAATGAGATATATCCGCTTTGCCCATACTACAAAAAGACAGTCTACCTACTGTAAACTTGAAAGAAGAAGTAATTTTATTATATGTTGAGTATGTACAGAGTAAGACTTTATATACAGAAAGTTGTTAGCATAATATAGAATACAATCCCTATAATCAAGCTATACATAATTAGGATTATTCCTAGAATCATGAAATAGAATCATAATCCCTAGAATTAAGGATGTAATCTATAACAATCCCCCTCAAGTTGGAGCATAGATATTAATCATGCCCAACTTGTTACAAATATAGTTGACCGAACTCCATTCAAAGCTTTTGTAAAAATTCCAAGTTGTTCTTCGGTGTTGACATATCCTGTAGAGATTAAGTTTTGTTGGATCTTTTGTCGAACAAAGTGGCAATCAATCTCTATGTATTTAGTTCGTTCATGAAATACAGGATTAGATGCAAATATGTGGAGCAGCTTGATTATCACACCAAAGTGTGGCCGGTTTTGAGACTTTAAGGCCAATTTCAGAAAGAAGTTGGTATAGCCATATGATCTCACTCGTGGCTTGTGCCATTGCTCGATATTCAGCTTCTACACTTGATCTGGACACAAGATTTTGCTTCTTGCTTTTCCATGAGACTAAATTCCCTCCAACAAACATGCAATATCCAGTTGTGGACTTTCTGTCAACTTTGGAACTGGCCCAATCAGCATCCGAAAAACATTAGATACGAGTGTGCCCATGATTGTTGTCTAGGATCCCTAGACCAAGAGCCCCCTTTAGGTAACATAGGATCTGCTCTAGGATAGCCCAGTGATGAATAGTTTGAGACGACATAAACTGACTTACAATACTGACTGGATATGCAATATCAGGACGAGTCACTATTAAATAATTTAGTTTTCCAACTAATCTTCTGTATTTCTCGGGATCTTCAAACAAGTTTCCAACTAATGGTAAACATCAGTGCACCTACCCTATTTCATCATTTGTTTCTTATGATCATGTATCTTCTTCCTCGTGTTCTTTTATTGCTTCCTATGATTCTATCACTATCCCAAAGACTGTCCATAAGGCCTTATCTCACCCTAGTTGGCGTGATGCTATGATAGAAGAGATGAATGCTTTAGATGCCAATGGTACCTAGGAATTGGTACCATTACGTATGGGTAAGAAGGCCATTGGTTGTAAATGGGTATTTATAGTCAAAGTTAACTCTAATAGCTTAGTAGACCAGCTCAAAGCTCAGCTTGTTGCAAAAGGCTGTGCTCAAACTTAAGGTGTTGCTTATTCTGATACGTTCTCACCTATAGCCAAATTGACATCCAATCGCCTATTCATCTCTCTGGCAGCTACTTATGATTGGTCGTTGCATCAGCTAGATATCAAAAACGCTTTTCTCCATGGCGACCTCCACGAGGAAGTATACATAGAGCAACCACCTGGTTTTGTTGCTTAGGGGGAGTTTGGTAAAGTTTGTCGTCTTTGGAAATCTCTATATGGTTTAAAACAGAGTCCCCTCGCTTGGTTTAGAAAATTTAGCCAGGCCATTGACGCATTTAGAATGAATAAGAGTAAATCGGATCACTCTATTTTTTATACACTCTGCATCTGGAATTATTCTTCTTATTGTCTATGTGGATGTATTGTTATTCCTGGAAGTGATCATGTGGGCATCTCATCTTTAAAGTCTTTTCTTCACAGCCAGTTTCAGACCAAGGACTTAGGGCCCTTGAAATATTTTCTGGAAGTAGAGGTGACGAGGAGCAAGAAAGGTATTTTTCTGACCCAAAGAAAGTACGCTCTAGATTTACTAACTGAAACTGGAAAATTGAGAGTTAAGCCATGTAGTACTCCAATGACTCCGAATCTACAGCTCTAATACCATGTAAACTTAAAAGAAGTAATTTTATTATATGTTGAGTATGTACAAAGTAGGACTTTATATACAAAAAGTAGTTAGCCTAATATAAAATGCAATCCCTATAATCAAGCTATACATAATTAGGATTATTCCTAGAATCATGCAATAGAATCATAATCCCTAGAACTAAGGATAATCTATAACACCTACCAAAGAAGTGTTGGTGGGGGCCTAATGTCAAAGTGCAGGAAATGTGGTAATATTGGGCATATGGAGCAGATTTACAAGTCTCAACAACATGAAAAGATAAAAGCTTTTGTTAGGCAACATCAAGAGGAGCAACTTTTTGTGGCAACATGCTTTGCTACTAACAACTCTTGCAATTCATGGTCGCTAGACAGTGCTACACAAACAACATAACCAATGACCAAAAGCTTTTTAAAGCAACTATCATTACCAATGCAAAAGTTGGAAATGGCTAAAGAAAGTTTTAACAAGTTTGAAGCACATTATTGGTGTTTTATATGTGCCTGACATTGACCAAATTTGCTTAGTGTTGGGCAATTGATTGAAAAAAATTTTAAAGTCATATTTAAAGAAAAATGGTGATTGATCAAAGACAAGAAAGGTGAATATTTATTTAAAGTGAAAATGAGATAAAAAAGATTTGCTCTAAATTTAATGGAGGAGTAAATGGCACTTTCAAATACTGTAAGCAATGCAGAATTATGGCACAAAAGACTTGGACACTACCATCATGCTAGACTTCTATAAATGCAAAAACACAAATTGGTGAAGGGTATGTCATTGTCGGAAGACAAGCAAGTTGATTGCGTGGCTTGTTAATGTGGAAAGCAAGTTAGAAGACCTTTCTCACAAACAGCTTGGAGAGCAACACATAAGTTGCAGCTTGCACACACAGACGTTGGAGGACCAAAAAAAACCAACTTTAAATGGTAATAAATACTATATTGCATTTATTGATGATCTTACCAGATTTTGCTAAATTTATTTTCTCAAATTAAAATCTAAGGTTGCTAATGTATTTTGAAAACATAAAGTATGCGTGAAGAATCAAAATAGTTGCAAGTTGCACACAATAAAATAAGATAATGGGAAAGAATTGACAAGTTCTATAAAGAAAAAAAATTTTGAGCACCAACTCAAGATGTGTTATACTCTACAACAAAATGGCATAAGTGAGAAAAAATCGGAGTATTATGGAATGATAAGATGTATGCTACATAAAAAGGAGTTACCAAAGATGCTATGGGTGGAAGCTGCAAACACTGTGGTCTTCTTACTAAACTGGATGCCAACAAGAGCTATGCAACCAAAAACATCATTTGAAACCTATTCTAGTTAAAAACCAAATTTGTTCTTGTTTTACTTATGTGCCACAGGTAAAAGAAGGCTATATCCTCTTCTGAATGCTCACTTTCAAATTCACTTATGGCATCCTAATTTGATGATTGAAGTGTTTTCTTGTCCTTATTATCTTTTTTATAGTTTCTCTCATGCTTCTCATTGTTTTTGAGTCAAGGATATTGTTGCTTTATATGGCAGAATTTCCTATAATCAAAGCAAATAATGCTAGAGAATCTATGTTTTAAATCTCTTGTACCTTTCTTTAAATCCTTTCTTTTTGTGAGAATTTCTTCTTTAAGAATTTCATGAATTTTCTAGTGAGTACGCTAATGTCTTCTTCTTCGCATTCACTAGTTGATGTCTCTTCCTCTTTGCTTGATTCTTCTTTCGAGGCATTAAACTCTAAATCCTATTTCTTTGGGTGCATTTGCATCATTTTTTCTTATGTCTCTTGGAGCCTTATTTCGTACATGAGAGATCCAATAAGTTCCTTCAGTGGTAGTGCTATTAGATCCTTGGCTTCTTGTATAGCCATCACCTTAGCTTCCCACTTCTTTGGAAGTGTCCTAAGTAATTTTTTTATCCTTTAACATTAGTATACGTCTTTCTAAGACATTTGAGATCATTACAAGTATGAATAAATCTAGTATACATGTCAATATGCTTTCATCATACTTCATTTGAAATAATGCATATTGATGTTTTAGTATGCGTACTTTGCTCTCCTATACATGATTGGTTCCCTCATGTATTACTTATGAATCATGCTAAATTTCGTGAGTCGTTTCACACATAAAGATCTTATTGAATTCATTTCTTCCTAATGCACAAAAAAGGATATGTATGGCCCTACTATTTAAGGAAGCTAATATCCTATTTTGAGATTCTCATTCTTCCTTTAATTTATATAGGAATAAAGGGATCATTTGACGCTATATCTCAAAGGTCTACACTTTCGACTATTAAAAAGAATCTCATCCTAGTTTTCCGATAAAGCTAATCATTGCCATCAAAGAAAGATAGTCTGTAATGCTTTTCTCTATTAGCTGAAACATGATGATGATGCTTCTAAATATGTCATTATGATCCAAAGCTATAGGACTTAGTTAAAAATGTGAGTCTAAAAGGCCCACTTTGATGTGACTTATTAGTCCTTAATAACACCCAAGAGGGGGGTAAATTGGATGTTTAATGAATTCAACAATTTTTTTCACCCAAGAAGGGGGCGAATTAGGTGTTTAATAAATCAAACAATTTTTTTAACCAACATTCTCAATTAATAACAATCAATGTATATAAGGACGAGAAAATTGCTAATGTAAATCAATTAAATAATTTAACAATAACTTAAAGAGGATAAGGAAGAGAGAATGCAAATCGATTTATAGTGATTCAACAAATAACCCTTTCTTACTCACAATAATATATGTAAAATACACCAAAATTCTTTTTAATTCTAAAACCAATGAGAAAATACATATTCAAAGTGTTTTGGAACCCTTGCTCGCTGTTAGAGCCAAGAACTAGATGTAATAATGACTATATGTAAACAACTGGTTAAAGTACCAAATTCATTAGCTACTAGAACACTAGTTGAGCGGTAAGCATATTGGTGGACCTGACTTGATAAGAAGGCAAAATTAGGAGTTTTCATTGGATATAGTAGCTCTTCCAAGTCTTATAGAATTTTCAAACCACAAAAAGAAAAAGTTATTGTAAGTAGAGATGTCAAGTTCATGGATGATAAACAATGGAGCTAGAAGGAGTCAATGAAGAAGCAGTTGTCTAAGTGTCCATAATGCCTTGATGAAAAACATAGATGATGTCAAAGTTAGAGGCATAAATGCTCATCCGAAGTTTATGAAAGGATCAATGTTGCTGTCTTTGAGGCTGTAGAGTTCAAAGAAGCAAAGGAAGATGACAAGTGGATTGAAGCAATAGACCCCAACACAAAAAAGTCATTAAACTCAAATGGGTTTACAGAACCAAACTTAATGTAAATGGTTCTGTAAACGAATACAAAGCCAAACTAGTTGCGAAGGGGGTATGATCAAGTGTTTGGAGTGGATTTTTCATAAACTTCGCTCCAGTAGCATGCTTGGATACAATCAAGATGTTACTTGCTTTGCGATGAAAGATTTACCAGTTGGATGTAAAACATGCTTTTTTAAATGTTTATCATCAATAAGAGATCTATGGAGAGCAGACCGAGGGATTTCAAATCAAAGAACAGAAGGTGAAGATCTATATGTTGAAGAAAACCTTATACGGTCTT
The DNA here is from genome assembly GCA_027563865.1 of Erythroxylum pelleterianum. NCBI lineage: Eukaryota > Viridiplantae > Streptophyta > Magnoliopsida > Malpighiales > Erythroxylaceae > Erythroxylum > Erythroxylum pelleterianum. Next base: position 14,996,370 of record JAOQMR010000006.1, on the reverse strand, counting down.
AAACAAGCTCTCAGGGCCTGATACAATAGGACTGATGAATATCTTCAAAGAATTGGATTTGATAAAAGTCCAATTAAAGCTACATTATACGTGAAGAAAATGAAAGCTAACTTATGCATAGTTTTTGTTTATGTTGATGATCTCCTTGTAATAGGAAGCAATAAGATATTAGTGGAAGAGTTTAAAGCTAAAATGCTTGAAACATTTAAGATCATATACCTTGGTTGGATGTCCTACTTTATAGGCATGGAGCTAAAGCAAGACCATGATGGAGTCTTCATATGCCAAATGAAGTATGCAAAAGAAATACTCAAGACATTTCACATGGAAGATTGCAAAAGCACCATCACACCAATAAATCAAAAAGAGAAATTTAGCAAAGAGGATGGAGATGAAAAAGTTGATGAAATCCAATACAAGACTTTGATTGGTTGATTGATGTATCTCACAATCACAAGACCAAACAGATAGTGATTAGGCAGGTTCGATTGATGACATGAGAAGCACAACGATTTTCCTTTTTCAATTTTGGATCAAGAATTTTTTCATGGAGCTCAAAGAAGCAACATGTGATAACTCAAAGTACAACAGAGGTAGAGTACGTTGCAACAATTTGGATAAAGAAATACTTTCAGATTTATACATAAAGCAAATTAGTCAATAGAGATTCATGTAGATAATCAAGTTGTGATTTCAATTTCATATGATCCTCATTTTTATATGAGGAAAAAGCATTCAAGATCAAACCATATCACTTGAGAAAAGAACAAAAGGGAAGTGAAATTAAGTTGGTTTATTGCAAGACTGAGGATCAAATTGCACATGTGTTAACCAAGACTCTTCTTCAAGCTAGATTTGAAGTCTTATGAAACAAATTAAGCCTCTGCAATTACTAACACAAGGAGAAGTGTCGAAAATGTGCCTTAAATTATTGTTGAATAATTGGTTAGGAATTTTGTTTTATGGCTTGTTTATAGGAATCCAATTATCTTGTTCTATTTTATGTTTTAGCTTTATATATTGAGCAATGTAGTGAATTAAATGTGTCAGCTTTCAAAAATAAATAAAAGTTATAAATAAATGTGTGAGCTTTCACCACTATAAGCTGATAGCTTAAGATACACTTTGCCAAAAACCACAATAACTTTGTTTCCTTGAATTGAAAAGGCATATCACCAACCCTAAGTCAGTTGCTTACACATCTAGTCCCCCCCAAATGCCTGCTTCCTAGAGCAGGTGTCCACCCTTTGGCTTTCAAGTTGTTCTAGCATTAGTTCATACTTCTCCCATCCACAACTTGGTTTCAGGTATGCATAGCTCTTGACTTGCTCCAAGGAAAAAGCTCCAAAAGCTCCAGGAAAGCTACTCCCAGGTCCTCTGAATGATGCTTCGACACCTTGCTAAGACCTGGTGCATGAATGTTTGATTTGCTCCATTTACACATTTTGTACATTTGACACAAAATCTTTCACTTCCTTCTCCATAGTTTAGGTGTTGATATGAATGAGATTCACTAAATTGAGGATAGAACCTGAATGCCTTCTTGGTGTCTTGCATGTTCGACCCCTCATCCATATGTCAACGAAGAAGCTACATGTACTAATTGCTTCCTCATGCCTTGGTTCCTACTCACAACATCACACTACTTTCAATCCCACGATGGAGAACCCTACAGTGGTCACCTTGGAGGAATCAGAAGTAGAGTCCTTGCTACTCTCTCTCACCTCAGGTACTAAGTTTTTAGCTTTCGAAGTATGCCTTTTCTTTCAAGTTATGCTTTTGCATGTTCATCTAGCTCTTGCCTTTCTTGAACCTACTTACATTTTAACACTCTTGAGCTTGGGGTTTCTCCCACATCTTCAAGAACCACCTTGTTTTGCGATGGTAGCAAGTGCATTATTTTTCTGTCTTTAATTTGCTTAAATACGAATCCTGGTTAAACATTTGGCGCGCTAACAGCTAGATTACACCCTTGTGTAGTGCTATATTACCAAACTCCTAGATAGCTTGATACTATATTGTTTGGCCCCTTTGTTTATGATTAGTTGCTCCCTTATCTTAGAAATAGTTGTGTCTCTCACTATGACCATCGAATTCTTACTACCATTGAAGTATCTTCTGTTTCTTTCTAGCCATAATTACCACATGCATATCCAATACTAATTGGGTAAGCTGGTTTGTCACCTTTTATTATGTGTCTATCTTCTTGCATATGCTACATTGTTTGTGGAAGTTTGTTAATGGAGCATTGCTATAGGCAGAGGTTCTTTTCATGATTCCAAACTCCTTACAAAAATGCATATTCAAAGAATAACTGTCTGTATGGTTAGCGTCTTCAGCAGGCAGAGACAGGACGAGACGGGACAGAACAAGAACCGAAGACAGTGAGATGTTTGGTTGCAGTGGACAGGACAGAAAAAATTGTCTTTTTCTTGATGACAGAAATGTGTTTGGTTGCAAGGGATAGAACAAAAAACAGTGTTAATGATAAAAATGCCTTTGTAGTATAATAAGAAGAGTTGATGTAATTCATTTATTATTTTGTCATTGTATAATTATTTACATTACAATATTTA
>JAOQMR010000006.1:14974388-14993694 GCA_027563865.1 Erythroxylum pelleterianum | reverse complement strand
CAAAATAATAAATGAATTACATCAACTCTTCTTATTATACTACAAGGGCATTTTTGTCATTAACATTGTTTTTTGTTCTGTCCCCTGCAACCAAACACATTTCTATCCTCAAGACAAAGACAATTTTTTCTGTCCTGTCCACTGCAACCAAAGATCTTACTGTCTTCAGTTCTTGTTCTGTTCCGTCCTCTTCTGTCCCGTCTCGTCCTGTCTCTGCCTGCTGAAGACGCTAACCATACAGACAGTAAGTGTGTACTTAATTCTTGTTCTTGTTTACATAGATGGAAAGCATTAGGCAAGTTCATGAAACTTAATCTGTCCATGTTAGGGAGGTTATTTCTCATCGCCATCCACAGCAGGAATGATGTTCTTCGCATGAGGCATCTATTCCATATTAGCTTGGTTCATTTGATCTTTGACACCTCTAGGAATAATCTAGTCCCTACATGCTTTGTTGTTAAACATTCCACTAGCACCATTGTTCCATTTGTACTGATCTTCCTAGTTAGAGTATGGGAGGTATTGAGGGAGCAAATGGTCTATTTCCCTCGGGGAGTTATCCCACTGGCCCTTTATAATCCACCTACAAACCTCAACTTATTTAGGGATGTTTGTTATAGCCTCTATTACAACTTGGTTCCTTATTAGGGATCCACTCCCACCCCATTTGACAAACCACAATAAAGTTATTTTTCCGTTTTCCACCTTACAACTTATATTTTTCTTAAAGGACTCCCCCATATTAAGAAGTTGATTTAGGAAGTAAGAGTAGCTTAGTTTAGAAACCATACTCCATAGGCTTCTTCCTTTTAAAAAGTAGCTATGCATTCATTTTATCAAAAGGGAGTGATTGTCCACCAAGATTTTCCGTATTCTCTTCCCTAGTAACACTTTATTGCCTATGTTGATTGGTGTAATTCCTAGTTCTCCTTCCTCCATTGGTTTGCACGCATGCTTCCAATTAATATTAGCTTTTAGATGTTCCTTAATATTGGTTCCTCATAGGATCTTATCATGACTCTCTCCAAGGTTTTAATCAACTATTAGGAAATAAAAATGTGAGAGGACCAATAGATAAGCATGGAGTTGATGATAGTTTTGATCAGTTGTAATCTACCACCATAAGAGAGTGCTTTATTTGTCCAACTTTCTAATCTTTTTTTATATCTTCTCAACAAGAGGGAGACATTCTTGGGAATGCAATCTTCTAGCAAACAAAGGCTAGGTGATGAAGGGTTGATTAACTTTCCACTCCGTTTAATTGTTAGAGTCCTCTTGCCCCTAGAAAACACTTGCAGAAAGAACTAGATGGCTTTTGTGCTTGTTGATCCCTAGTCCCAAGTGATCCTAAAAGATATTGATAGTAGAAATAAGCCAGTTCATAGAGTTACTATAGGCCTTAGTAAAGAATAATAAATCATCTACAAAATATAGGTTGAATATTTTCTATTTCTTGCATTTACTATGGTATTCAAAGTTGCCCTCCATAGAGATATTATGTGAAAATAACCTAGTGAGGGCTTCCATATAGATTATGAAAAGATAAGAGAATAGTGGGTCCCCTTGTCTAAGTCCTCTCCTTCCCTTGAAAAGCTTAGTAGATTTGCTATTGATAAGCATGCTAAATGAAGTAGTGGTAATGCATACCTTAATCCATCTTTTGAATTATTTGCTACTAATAAGCACGCTAAATGAAGTAGTGGTAATGCATACCTTAATCCATCTTTTGAATTTGTTAGGGAATCCAAGCACTTCCAATAACCACAAGATCAAGTCCCACCAGATATTGTCAAATGTCCTGTTGAAGTCTATCTTTATAGCATAATTTTTTGGACAGCTTCTTCTGGTGTAGCCTTTGAGAAGTTGTTATGCAATGATCACATTATCCCCAATCGACCCCCCCCCCCTCGATTAATGCACCTTCATTCTCACTGATGAGGCATGAGTACCTTCCTCGATCTATTGCCAACAGAAGAGATGACTTTGAATAAGACATTGCAACATGACATGGGTCTATAATCCCCATAAGAAATAGGTTGGAGATCTTTGGGGCTAGACAAAAGAAAGTCTTATTAATTTCTTTAAGCATCTCACTTTTCTCCATGAATTCTAGGATTACATCAATTATTAGGTCTTTCACCTTAGGCCAAGCTTGCTAGTAGAAGTATCCATTGAGACCATCAAGATCAAGGACTTTGTTCGCATTCATCCCAAACACCACTCTTCGCATTTGAAGCATCGAAAGGATTATCCAATAGATGGATTGACAAAGGACCTTAGCAATTGAATTCAAGACTTTGTTTCACGAGGAGAACCGATAGAATTCTTGAAGTAATTGAAGGCTTCCTTTAATAGGTCCATTTGATTGGTGATTGTAGACCCCTATGTAGTGAAGAAGAACTTGGTGTGTCTTTTGCTCTCTCTTGACCAATTAACTCTTGCTCTTTGTAGAAGAGTATAGTGATTTCCTGTTGCTTTCAAGTACCTGTATAGGGATTCCTTCTCCTCATCATCTCCTCATTTCCTTGGGTTATTGGCAAGTACCTCATGGATAGAAGAGTTCTTCCTTAGTTATATTTATGACTAGTCTAGTATTACCAATTCTCCTAGCATTAAACTCCTTGAGGGCATTCTTAATGCGCTATAGTTTTTGAACACAAACAAACTCTTTGTTGCCGTAAATTTGATGCTCCATGCCTTCTTAAATGATAGCTAAGAAAGCTTCTTCATGAGCTAGGTAATTATTGAACCTAAATAGAAAGCTCCTTCTATTGGTCTTGTATATCTCTTGGATTCGATTGGATTAAGATTAGAGAACCTGGAGTACATAAAACAAGATTTCTCTTAGTAGTGAACTAGTCATTGCCCTATCCAATTTCTTTTTGATGTGTCAATTGAGCTTTGCTTATTGCTCTATGTAAACAAACTACCCTCAAATTTCAAATTTGTTAATTCAAGTTTCTCCATACTATTCTTCAAGTCCTCATTGTAGTTCCTACGGTTATAGTTGCCTTCTGCCTCAAATACGTAAAGTGTGTTGTTGTAATCTCCAATCAATATCCAAGGGCCCTTGATGGATGGTTGGATCCTTTCCAATCTCTCACATAGTGTTTTCCTTTGAGAAGCCAAGTTTGAGCCATAAACAAAAGTAGCATAGCCCATGATTCCCTCTCGGATGAAGTGAATTTCTATATAGATCAATTGGTAATTTGCATCCAACAGCTTCACTAGTACCCTACTTACATTGTATGCTATAATTTTTCTACCATGGTGGTGATGAAGATGTTTCAAAAGAAAATTCCATTGAGACCCTAAGCATCTCAGCCTCTCCATATTTTCTAGCCTTATTTTGGTTTCCAAAATACCAATAATAGGTGGCTTTTCTTTTATGACAAAATCTGTGAAAGCTTGTTGCTTTCTTAGGCAATTTAGACCTAACATTCCATGCTATGAGAGTCATTTGGTTGAAGAGTTACCTCTTGGAACCTTTCCTTTTTGCTATCATGCTCCACCATTGCTTCCCCTTCCCTTAAGCTCATTGTTACCTTCTCTTCAATATATGTTATAAGGTTCTCTATTGTCACCTTTAGTGTCTCCTTCTTTTGGGTTGGCTTCAACTTAAACTTGGTTAGCTAGGGCTTCAACATTGAGAGTGTCCTCATTCATTTTATTCACATCATTCAAGTTCTATGATTCCTCCAATCCATCAACTCCTCATAGGTTCCTTTTTTAAACAACTTCCCTATTGCCTTCCACATCTTCCCTTGCGTTTTGAGGAAAGGTTTCCATTGGTAGGTTACCAAAACTAAGTCTTCATATAGGGAGTTTATTCGGGCCTAGTTTCAGGAGTGGTATGCTACCGGGAGTTTTTTTGGCTAGTTCGACACCTATACATATTCTTACAAACCCTATTCTCCTCTTCTTGGTTATTTTTTCATCCATGCATAATGGTTTCCCCAAATAACTAGCTAACATGCGTAAATGCTTAGTTGTCTAGTATTCAAGAGGAAAATCGCATAGACTCACCCAAACAGGAATGTTTTCTTGCTTCATCATGTCAAGACCAATGCCTGTTTTCCATCTTTGTCAAAAAACAGGAAGCTGGTAAAGATGCCATGGTCCCTTCTCTATCACTTTGGTGGCATTTGCATTGGAAGAAAAGTTGAAGAAGACAAGATCATCAATTTGGAGCACCTTCTGTAAGCCCCTACACTTCCAATTCTCATGTGCCCAACTAAGATCATTGGAAATGGAGGCCTACATTCCATAAAGAAGCCAACTAATGTGGCTTCCCAACTCCAAACTCCCTCCATGAAGCACCTCCATGTTTGATGCAACAATGGGCCATCCTTCTTCTATCTTTGGTGAGGAATAATGAAGTGTTTGCTATGTTTGTTCTATCACAACTTATCTCCAGTTCCTGTAATGAGGATTCTGACGTGGAATTTGAAGTTGATTTGGTACCACCTCCACTCCTATTGAGTTTCTAATTGAGGATAGGAGTTGGAGGCAAGCAGGAGGGGGCTAAGGATGAGCTAGTGATATGTTCCCTCCATTTCCAGTTGAATCAGGGTTGAGTGAGGAGGATGAAGAAGGCAAGGGTGGAAATGTCAAAGCATATGAAGTTGTTCTCGAGGGTTGTGTTTGGCAAGTTAACATGTGTAGGAAAGGGAATGAAACAGTATTAGTATGGGAAAAATTCAAACTGCATTTTCCTGGGATGGAACGAAAGGAAGTCTTGGCAGGAGTTTGGAATTGAGTGGGCCAAACTACCCTATCAAGGGTCAGTAGACTCTATAGGGAGTGGGGAGGAAGAGCTAGTGGGGAACTGGATTGCTGGGAAGAGGAGGAGGTGATGCTGTTGAGAAAGGATGGAGAGGAGGTGGAAGGTGATAGTGAAGCAGAACACGGTTGGAAGGCTGAAAGAGTCAAACATGCAAGGTTCCCATGGCTAGAAATAACATGTTTCCTGCTCAAGCATGATATTCTGTTCATTTAATAGAAGTATAGAGCCTTTTATTTTCTACAACGAATCACCAAAGCTGCTAAGGAGGATATACATCATTTCATACTAAATGATTATAGAATCAAGTCAACACCTCAGTACCTTTTCCGAGACAAAGAACTTCATTGACAAAGATGTCAAATGCTTCACACTCTGGTTTATCAAAGGGATCCAAACATTCACTGCAAATGCATATCGAACATTCAGATCAGGAATAAAATAATAAAAAACCAAAGACTTCAAGAGCACAAATTGACTAGACTATAACTACAACATTAAAGGGTGGGTACGTTGGTGGCTGGGACAATAAGAGGGTAACATACTTTACTATCGGTACTTACAAATAGTGAATTAAAGGGAAAGTTCAAACCTTTCAATGATCTCTGGTCTAGTGTGGCCAGATAGCATCTACCCAACAAAGAGTTTTAGGGGGAAAAAAAAGAATCATGTTTAAGTTAAATATCATAGCATGTTGGCTAAAATCTCAACATAAAAGAAAATGATATGAATTGAAAAAAATAAATAAAATCCAAATGAAAAGAACCTCATATGCTTGAATTACGCGGCGAATCATGTCATCAGAGTTCTCTCTATCCCTATTAAGATCAGGGTGGAACTTCTTAACCTTCATCCCGTCAACACACAAAATAAAAGATCAGTGCAAATCTCTACCGAGGAATCATTTTTTGGCTTCCTTTTTCAGTGTTTGTTATTCATATGTTACCTTGACTCGGAAGGCAGCTTTGAGCTCGGCGGCGGAGCATCCGGGGTGGACGCCCAGGACCATGTAAGCAGAGGAAGTGGACAGAGAAGAACACTCTCCATTTCTCTTTCTGCAGTGAACTGATGTACAATTATCAGAATAAGGAAGAGACGACGAAGAAAGTGGATACTTGGGATATGAGTATGAAGGAAAATTGTAAGCGTAGAGATTTCTAAGGGGCTTATGAAGTGGAAAGATAGGAAGCAGAGAACTGTAGACGCAATGACACGCCATTGCTGATATTCCTCGTGGACCTGTGGCTATTCACTTGCAGCTTCTATCTTCTATCTTTTATCGTTTGGAGGAGTCGAGGGTCGAGAGGACAGGGCAGTCGGGTCGTTGGAGATAAAAAAATAGAAGGATAAAAGCACAACGGAGCAGAAGGAGTACAAGTAGATTTTCTTGCCACTTTATCAAGGACTTCTCAATGATTGCTAGGCCTTTAACAAGCCTATTAATCAAGGAGTTCTTTTTAATTATGACGAAAATTGTCTATATGTGTTTAACAGATTAAAGGAGGCAGTGACATCAGCAGCAATTTTATCATCACCAGATTGGTGACTTCCATTCAAAGTCAGGTGTGACGCTAGTGACCAAGTTGTAGGTTACATGTTGGGCCAAAGAAAGGATAAAAAGTTGCTTGCAGTATATTACACAAGTAAGTCAGTAACGAGACCCTAACTGAATTCCACCACTATGGAGAAGGAGTTACTAGTAGTGTTTGCATTTGACAAGTTGTCATACCTTTTGGGATCTAAGGTGATCTTTTTTATAGATTACGATGCACTTAAGTATTTATTTGCCAATAAGGATGCCATACTGAGATTGATTCTATGGTTATTATTATTAAAAGAATTTGACATCGAGATAAGAGATAAAAAGGGAGTAGAGAATATAGTAGCTGACCACTTATCAAGATTGGAAAGAGGGGAACTTGTGCAGAGTGACGAAATTAACGAGCATTTCCCTGATGAAACTCTAATGTTATTAAATCGTAGGGTGGCACCATGGTTCGTAGACATAGCAAACTTTGTTGCCAATGATAGGCTTCGTTCAAAATTGTATCAATAGAAAAAAGATTCTTGCCTGACTGTACCCACTATTGATAAGATGACTCGATCCTATACAAAACGTATGCTGATGGGCTAATAAGGAGGTGTTTTCCCGATGAGCAAATGCTAGACATATTGGTACAGTGCCATGAAACAAGCTATGTAAGGCATTACGATGCAAACAAGACGGCAACACAAGTGTTAAAATGCAAATTTTATTGGCCAAATCTATTTAAAGATGCTCAAGAGTTCATGGCACAATGTGTGCAACACCTAAATAGCCCTTAGCATATTAAGCAAATTTAGTCCAATTTATGTTCTGTTTGAATCAGTATTTTGGCATGCAGTCATGACATTTTCCGGGTATATTGGTATAATGAAACTTCGGATTGATTCCTTTTGTATTTATTTTATTTTATTGTATCTTATTCTACTTGTGGCTTATTAATTTAATTATCTTTTGAATTTCTCTATTTGAAGTGGATAGTACTTTTATGGGAGTCAGAATATGTCATCGTGAACTATATCATCACCATATTGGAGAGAGAGATGTTCTCAATATTTTGGGGAGCACAACTGATGTTTAGGCCGTGTCACGACATTGGTGGGAGTTATTATTACAATCATGAATTTCGAGCACCAACACATAAATGGGAGTGACCGAACGTGTACTATCAACCTTATGGTGCAGTATACAAGAGCAGCTACAATTCATAGTGGAGCAACTCTTATGCCTATGGATGGAATAATCACACTCCAACTGAATACTTACAACATCAATCACCTCCAGTTAACAAGCCAACTCTGGAAGATAAATTAATGGAAATTCTTGCTTAAATGAAAGTTGATCGACACAAATTTGAGAGTGAAGAAAAGACAAGGTTTAGCTTTATAAATGGAGGGATATTTCAAAAAGAGCTTCCGGAAGAAAAAGAAAGTGTTACAGATAAATTAATGAAATGCCTTGCTAAGAGAGTAGCTAGTCAACGTGAATTCGATGAGAGAATTTCTTCACCTACATATGATGAGCATAATTTGAGCTTGTAACAATTTCATAGTGAAGAAAAAACAACAATCGATTTCATGGATGAAGATACATGTCAAAAGGGTGAGGAGGTAACTGCTATTCTGAAAAATATGATGGCCAAATTTATTCAAGATTCAACTATGAGGCATCAGAAATTGGAGGCTCGTATATAGAATATGGTGAATCAAATCGATCAGCTAGTGGATATATTATCTGATAAAATGCAACGGAGTTTGCCTAGTTCTACTGAAACTGACATTATCGACCTAGAGGCAATCGCCCTTAGTAGTGAAAAAGAGCCTCCTAAAGAAGAAGACAAAGAAACCTTCATCTAATAAGAGAAATTAGAGGAGTGGAGGAAGATAATTGAAGAAAATGAGCTAGAAACCTCTATCTAGAAAGAAGAAGAAGAAGAAGAGGAGCTAGTATTAATTTTATTTCAATTTCTATATTATTTTTTTTCTTTCATGTTAGTATAGGATTTTATTTCTTTTATGTTATTTCTTTTGTTTCTTTTTAACCGTTTCTTTCATATTTTGAAAAGATGTTGGTTTCATATTAGATGGATCAGAATAGGAGAAATCTTTATATGTTTCATATTAGATGGATCAGAATAAGAGAAATCTTTATATTCAGGAAAGTACCAACTCCTCACTCATTACACATGTTTATATTGTGTACATTGAGGACAATGTATGACTTTAAGTGTGGGGCTGAGTTTAATTAATCTTAACATGATTTCTTTAAGCTTATTATAATCTTGATTATAAATTGTAGTAGTTGATATCTTGAATTGGTTGAAATCTGTCAATGAATACTAGATGTCCTTATTAAATATTAATTTGAATTGGTGTGTAAAAGGATGGTGGTTAGAATAAAATTAGTTTTCTATATCATATTTCGTGTAATTATTGAAACATTCAAGTTGAATGAGATTGCATATTATTTACACACATATACCCATTCTTTTTTCGTGAGCTTTTGAGCCTAAAGAGCATATTTTCAAATATTTTTAAAATATTATGTTATTCTTTCATGTGTTTGATATCATGTATAATATGATAATTTTATAACTTGCTTTTATTATGCATATTGAGACCATATTTGCTAAATTAGAAGCATTAACATAATAATGGAACTTAGATTCACCAACTTGCTTAACCTATTTCTTTGAAATTACTATACCCTAAAATTTACCTTTAGGAATAGCTAAGTTCAGCCTTAGCCTTTTTCATTGTTTAAACCCAAATTATAAACCTTTATCATATTTTTCTTTGAAGATCTTTTTATTGTTATAAACCTTAAAGGTTATTTACATTATTTACTTGTTGAGACTTGAAATTTGTGAAAGGTTCAATATTTGTTGAATTATGATACCACTTGAAATTTTGTAAAAAGAAACCATAAAATACAAACAAGAAAAAAAGAAAAAGCTTATGGTACTAATACATTTTTGATGAAATGACCTATGTGTTTCGTAAAGAAGTCTTGTAATATTTCTTTGAGTACATTTCCTTCACTTAAACCCTTCTTATTATCTCAATCATACAGTACCTAAACCCTTATTACAACCTCCACAAAGACCTTTTGATTTTTGTTTCTTATTTGTACATAAGTGGTGGAGATGTGATTTTATTGCAAGTCTATAATTAGAATTCTACTATGCATTGATTAAGAGTTCTGATTCTTTTCACCTTAAACACTTGAGTGTATTGAGTGAAATCTTGGTAAAGGTGTAAAAATATATGTTTTGGATTTCAATGCGATTATTGAGGTAACTACTATTAATATTTCTTACGAAATTAATTTTAGGATAATTTGATTTTTCTTGTATATTAATTTGATTCAATAGATATGATGATGTATACTATAAATAGACAGGTTGCAATCGATGATGGATTGATGTTGTAAATTTATAAATTTGATTATTGATTTCTTGATGATAAGTAAAAGCTTAAGTGTGACGATGTTTAATAGATGGATATTTGACTCTATGTTACCACCCATGTTTGATATATTTTGCTTGATATTTTATACTTTTATTGTACATTAAGTACTTAATTCGCTTCAAGTATATACAAAGTATAATTGCCTTCATGGATTTAAAGAAGAAGAATCTGGACAAAAACATGACATAAAACAAATAGCCGACGTGCAGAAGAGATGCACAGTCATGCATATGTACTTGCATTTCTCCTAAACTGTGCACTTTTACCATATTTAGAGATTTTTGGTTATGCACGGTCTAATGCACAACCATGCAAGAGACTGTGCATCTCCCTAGAATCCTAAATTTCTTTATAAAGAGACATTTTGGGAGGTGAAAGAGGAGGCAGTCAGTAGCGGGTAGCTAGAGCAAACTCTTGGAGGTGATTCCAGATGTGGAGTTCGTTCCCAAGTGACGATTTTGGTTCAGAAAAGTAGAAAAATATGAAGAAATCATCGAAAGATCCATCAAAATATGAGATCAAGCCTCTACATCGCAAGAACATTCGATAGAAGACAATTAGGGAGATTTAGATTTGTTAACCCATTGTTTTTTATTCGTATTTCAGTTTTTGTATGTTTGATTTCGTATTCAATCTTATATAACTAAATGTCCCATTAGTATTTAGGTTAGATGAATCTTATGTTAATACTTTGATATAATCTGATTCTTTTATTGATGCAATTGGTTGTTTAATATATTGTGAACTGATTACGCGTTTTATTTATGTTCTCATAACCCAGTAATATTATATCATAATCTGATTTCATACATATAGATTGAGAAATCATAGTGGGAATAAATCTACTATAATTAGAAAAAGTTGACTGTAACCTAGAAATAAGATAACATAAATCAAATCTTCCATATTAGGGTCAAACCTAACAGTGAGACTCATAAATTGGTAATGCAATCCTATAAGAATTAACCTGAGTAATTTGGTTAGAGACCTTAGGATTATTTGTTAGTAGACTCAAAGTCGGCTATAAGCATAGGAGTCTCTATAGTTTAATTAATCAACAAAACAATTGCATGATAAAAGATCAATCTGTTAAGGGTTTAGGGGAATTCGAAACTTGGTTAGTAATTCTCCATATCGATAATTTTCTAAGTGGTTCCGTAATCCTTTGTTCACCTAGGTCTTTTTGGGATACATGTTCCTCCAAAATTGTCAAAACTTCTCCAAATTAGATCTAACTTACTCAAATTCATTCCTCTTTCATCGTGGAGCTAAAAAAATGTTTGCAAATAAAATACAAGTTTCATTAAGTACCAAATCTAAGAAAAAATCCAAACATAAGTAAAATGCTCTCAAAATTAAGTTAAAAATATAATATAATTAACACTTATCACTTGTTAACATTAACAGTAGATAGTGCAAAAATAGCTCAATACATACCCAATTGCACCACACTACACATGTCGAGTTCAGATCTTCTGTCCAATATTACTCTGTCTTATTATAGAATCTCAGCCATTTATTTTGCAGGACTCACGCGGATCCCATGCGGGGCTCACATAAATAAATGACTGAGATTTATTGGACACAATAAGACACCATAATATTGTACAGAAGATCTGGACTCACACATGTCGACCATTGTGCACATTCATTATCGCATACTGCACCAATCATACTCACACCATCGTTACACGTCATCGCAGCTACAACAATCATACTTACACCATCATTACACCTCATTGTAGCCACAACAATCATTCAATAACAAACCATTGATTGTTGCACCATCATGAGTCTTCCACAAAAGAATTTTAAGAAAAATGGAGGAAATAATGGCTATTAGGATGAAATGATTTTTGGGCTAGTAGAAAATAAAATTTAAGAAAATGATAATAAAAACGACTTGAATAAAAAAATGACCAGCGATCAAGTAGGTATTGTGTACATGAAATTTATTATTTTATTTATAAAGTAGATCTTACTATATTGATATGACATCCTAGGTCATTTCAATAACACTTAATCATCAGTTATTGCTTTCCCCTTCATCCAGGTAGTATTTCAAAAGCCTCTTTTCTGGCTCATAACCTTCATCTCGCATAGGTTCAAACAATTTCGCCAAAACTAAATTTATGATTTCAGATTGCGGATGCATCTTGTCCCCAGCAACAAACTTGTGAACTTTATTTTCAATCTCAATCCAACTTATACCTGTTTCTTTTGCCACCCTAGCTTCTTTCATTCTTTTAATAGTTCTTGCTCTTTCCTTCCACCTACCTTCGGAAGAGTACATATTTGCCAGCAGAATGTATGGTGCTGGCTTACCAGGTTCTAACAGGAACAACTGCTCAGCAGCATATTTTCCTATTTCAGCGTTTCCATAGACACTGCAAGCACCAAGCAAGGCCTGCCAAACAAGTGCGTCAGATTTCATGGGTAATCCCTCAATGAAATTCTTGGCTTCACTGAGATGACCAGCCCGGCCAAGCATGTCAACAACACAAGAATAGTGCTCTGATCGAGGTCTAATTCCATAAACTTCAGTCATGGACTTTAAGAACTCCATACCCTTATCAACCAAGCCCACATGGCTACAAGCATGAAGCAAGGACAGGAATGTGACATCTGTTGGCTCTACTCGTTCTAATCTCATCGCTTCATAAAGTTGCAGGGCTCTAATGCCAACCCCATGACAAGCAAAAGTAGCAATCATAGAATTCCAAGAAACTAAATTCCTTCTTTGCATTCGATTAAAGATTTTCACTGACTCATCAATTTCTCCACATTTTGAATACATATTGATAAGACCATTTCCGACAAACACATTTGAGCCAAAGCTTCGTTTGACAATAAGTGAATGAATTTGTTTACCAAGAGCTAAAGAAGTATCTTCACCAAATACTCCAAGGACAGCTGAAACCATGTTTGGATCAATTTCATATCCTGCCTTCATTATTTTCACAAACATGTGTACAGCTTGTTCCTCAAAACCATTTTGCACAAAGCCTGTAAGAATTACAGTCATGGAAACCTCATCAAATTCTTCAGCACACTGGAAGATCTGCCATGCATCTTCCACAATGCCACATTTTGCGTACATATCCATGAGTGCACTCTCGATGCACATTTCTGATTCAATTCCAAGTTTGCAAACAAGACCATGAATTTGACGCCCTCCCATTAATGCTTGCAAGCCAGAACATGCCACCAATGAACTCAAATATGTCAAAAGATTAGGTTCAACCAATTGGCGACGCATTTTGACAAGCATTCTCAAGCTATCCTCATACAATTTATTTCGCGCCAACCCCGACATAATGGCAGTCCACGTGACCACATTCCTTTCAAGCATCTCATCAAATACTTGCCTCCCAGAACCATAACACCCACATCTGAAGTAGGACGTTATCAATGCATTCCCGACAGTTATTTCCCACTCGAGGCCAATTGAAAAGGCTAAACCATGCAGCATCTTACTAATATAAATGAACTCAGTCCTGTCACATGCTGATAACGTAGTAGTTAAAGTGGCTATATCTAACCGATATATACCTAAATGCTGCATCTGTTTAAAGAAACTAAAACCTACACTCATGTCCCCATGCCGTAAAAATCCTGAAATAATGGTATTCCACGACACAGTGTCTCTCTTAGGTATTTCCTCAAACAACTTAACAGCATCTACTAGCACCCCACATTTCGAATACATCGACAAGATGGAGTTCCATATAACAACAGCATTACGAGAACCAGAGTGGTCGTGAAGATCAAATTCATGGTTTTTGACAATGGATGCATGAAGAGAAGAACCCAGGTGGAGATAGCCTTCTCTTGAACAAAGGGACAAGAGGAGGCTTATATCTACATGGTCTAGCACAAAAGTGGAAGTCTTTGAAGATAGGTTGCCAAGGATTTCGGTCTTGAATGGAGACCTGAGGGAATTTGGGCAAATGGGAAGATAGGTATTGAGTTTGTGAATGACCCATTTGGATTTCATCCATGAAAATGGCGCATCAGAGACAAAGCTTCAGCTTTGTACTTAACAATACCCACCGAGAAAGCAGCTTATTTAATCTGGTGCAAGAGAATTAGCAGCTTATTAACAATACCCATCTCATTAGGAAGCCGGAAGTTCATTCAGTTATATTAGTGTTTAACTATAAATTACATCAATAAAATATTAAAAATTTTCATTTATCATTAATATAATTCATTGTTTAGACTTTTATTTTGAAAAATTGTAAATTAAATTTAGCCATTAAAAGCAATAATAAGTGTTACAAGCATGAACCAACTCATTATTATGAATGGGCTAACGAAATAATAGGAAATTATTATCTTACATTATGAATCAAAATTCAATTGCACATACTAGTCATTAATCCCATACTAACATAAGACGAATGAATCTGCATTTTATCTTCAAATGTGACAAGGTGTAACTTGATTGCATTAAGTGTTTCTCTGTTTAGCCTTCAAAGTTGCTTCTCAATGCCTTGGAAGATTCTCTTATTTATTTCATCTTATAAAGCATGTACCAGACATGATAAAGTAAAAAAGAAACACTACTGTCTTGTTTTAGCTTGTATGTTTAAAGTTGAACACCAAGCTACAATCTACTCCCATTCATCTGGTGTATCTCCTAACAAGCGTCTTCTAATATAGTCCTCCTGCCAAGATTGAGTGAATTGACATCTGAAGAATAAATGAGTACTACTTTTTTGCTCTTGCTAGCATAATACACATCTATTTGTATTGCCATATACTTGTTCAATTTATCAATTATAGGCAATCTATTTTTGATACCTCTCCACATTGTGATTGAAGCTCTAAGTAACATATACTTGCACCAGACTAGTTTATACTATGATATTATATTTCCCCACTCTTGAAAAAGCTTTTTGTAGGACACATTGATGAATTTACCATGTTTAGACAAAGCTCACCAGTTAAGATTTGTCTTATTTTCCTTGAGTTCATTGCTGTTGATCTGATTATGGAAACTAGAGCGTCGAATCCTTAATGAAATATTAGTTTTGTGTGCTAGAGCATAAGCAACATATTGATCTTCACTAATGATATTTCTGACTGAATTAAGTTCACTAATATCATTATAAACTCCAGTAGCCAACAATCATTCATACCAAAAGAGTGTATTGATATCATCTCCCAATAATCTAACTACATATGGCCTCACTTTGCTTCTTAGTTTAAAGATTGTTTTGTTGTGTTTGAAGCATTTTTCAGGTATTTTGATCTTCTATAAACTCCTCCCTTTAATGTAATAAGCATTTATCCACTTAACTCATAAGGATTGCTTATCTTCAACGATTATCCGTAACTTTTTAGTAAGCATGACCATATTATAGGATTTCAGAAGGATCGCATTCAAACCACCATGCTTCTTCAAAGAACAAACCTTAGACCATTTAATGGGAGTTGAGTATTTACCTGTTCTTTTTCCAAACCACATAAAAGTTTTGGGAATGGTATCAATTGTCTTGATAATATCCTTGGGAAAAGATATGTGAGCTGCCCAATATAGACTCACTGCATTGAGTACAGAGGAAATGATTTGAGTACTCCCGGCAAAGGGCAAAGCCTTCGTACTCTAACTCGAGATACTTGTTTGCATCTTGTTGATGAGAATTTTGTAATCTCCATAAGTTGCCTTGGAAGTAGAAATAGGAATCCCCAAATATGTAATTGGCGATTCATTTCTATTAAAACTTGTAACTCCAAGTATCATTGCTTCTTGATCTATTGCTTTGTTATAAGTGTAGCAAGAACTTTTGCCAGAGTTCAATTCAAGTCCAGACATTCTATAAAACATTTTGATTGCAGTCATTAGTGCTAATACGGATGGTTTATTAGTTCTGGGTTAAAAAAATATGTCATTAATAAATACCAAATTTGTGACGCCCAGCCTTTGACAGTTGAAATGATATCTGGACTGCTTTATTCTCTCCACTACCCTTTTGAGTGTTTTGCAAAATAACTGTAATACCCACATACCCCCTAAGAGGATATATAAATGCCACACAAAACAATACTAAAACAATCCAAGTCATTCCAACACTTGAAAGAAAATAAGACAACATACTTCGCAATTTATAAGTTGAGTTATATTGTAATGCTGGGGGTTGTTCTATACTTGGAGATGCTATTGTATATCGATATATACATGGTTGTATATGAGTTAAAAGATGTATTTAAATCCTTTGGGTATATATGTCAATGATTTATAATGTTATATATCCTTACATGAACTTAGAGTTCATCGGTATGCAAAATCTTGGAGATTTATAATATATAAGCTTCTAAGTGAGTAAAACGGAGTCCATTGGATGGATATGACTATGGTGGTTGAGTTAAATATGTTCTAATGCCTTAAAGGTGATTAGACATGATTTATAGACTTATTAACACTTAGAAAGCTAAACTGAAAAGATTAATGTACATAAGGGCTTATTTGCCTATTGTTAAAAGTCAAAGGACTTAAATATAATTTTTCAATTCTTGAAGGATCAATATGTAATTTTATAAAGTTAAGGGGCTTGATTATTATTTTCAAAAGTTCGGGGACCAAATTAAAAATAAAAGTTTTGGAGATTCCCAAATTTTGGGCTTAATTGCATATTTAGGAAAAGTTTGGAGGGTAAAATGGTAATTTCACATAACCTAAGGGCAAAAAGGTAATTTTATCATATTTTAGTCAAAGAAGAGTCAATATTCTAGACCCTTCTTATGTATGACCATGAGCCCTATTACTAAAGACTTAAAACATTTTGTTTTAATTAAAAGAGAGGAGAAGAAAGGAGAAGAGAGGAGAAGAAGACCATTTTCGGTTATCACTAAACCCTACCCCTTTGTTTTGATTCTCCAACTCAAAGAAAAGTGTTCTAAGCTAATTTGGGGTCAAGAAACTCAAATCTATCATTATATTTGAGAAATTATCAAAAGATTTGAAGATATCACCAAAGGCAGGTTTAGGTAAATTTTGTCTCATCTCTCTCTACATTAGGATTTTGAGTTTAGTGTTAAGATATGTTCTCCATGCTTGAATATGCATGAAACATGATTTAGATGAATGAAATGTGTCATGGAGATGGTTCTTTAAGCTAGAACCGAAATGTCCCCTTTTGGTGAAATTTTGTAAATTTTTAAATATCTTTTGAAATTATTGGTCTAAATGAATTCTATGGTATTAATTATACATGTATAATGTGAATTGATGATGAAAAATGAAGAAGATGTATATTGGATAAGTTTTATTAGAAATGATGTGAGAAGAAGTGGATTAATGTAATGAGTGCATAATTATGATAAATTTAGCTTAAATGAAGGGAATTGGATCGAATGGAGTGGTAAAATGTGTCATGGTTTGGATTTACTATATAACAAGATAGGAGCAAGAATTACTATGATAAAGTTTTCCTAAGTGCACTTGGTTTAGGATTTAAGGATTCATAATGATATGCATTGAAAACGACTAGAGTAAACTTAAATTGTTGCTTAGATTGATGAGTAACGGCCTAATGTGCTTGAATAAAAATGTGCTTAATTATGTTTTGAAATGAGTAAGTATTGGATTAAAGACAATAAATGCCTTAGAAAAAGAAAAAGAAAAGCTAATGTGAATAGTAAGGAAGTAACCATGTGAGAAGTTTAATGGTCGAATCCTATGTGATGGTGTATAAATATGAAATTCATGTTTAAGTAGTAAATACATCATATGTTTTTTTTAAAAGGTATAAAGGCTCAGGAGTTGTGAATCAAGGAGCTCGTACCGAGGATTTTTGAAAGCAAGGGAGTGAACACCTTCTTTTGAGGTGAGTTGGAGAAACCATATATCTCAAATGGGATTAAAACATCCTAAGACATGCATGATGACCTGTATGTGAAGTTTGAACCTAGGTAATGCATAGTAGAACTGAATCTCAAGTAGATGCTAGTATACTTAAGTATTTAATAAATGAAATTGTTTTGAAACTGATGTTTTTATTACATATTTTGAGAAATGATATTGTTTTCAACAAACCTGTAATTGAAGTGCAAAGGACAATGCTTTATTTTATGAAACTACATTTTTGAACAACTTTGCACTTGGAGTGCAAAAGATGACTTTTATTGCATGAAATAATATTTTTGAATTTACATATGCATAATCGAGTCATGTATGCTGGTGTATTTGTTCTCTTTTAGCTTAGAGCCATGTCATGATTTTGTTTTATCGGTTGTACCGATAAATAAAGGCATGGTGCCTTGATTTTTGTACTTAATTTTTGTATATATTTTTTGTGATTGGTGAGGAAACGATTGGCCAATTGTGTGTACTAGGCACATCAGATTAAGCGACCCTCGTACCCTTGACGCTGGTACATAAAAGTTGAGTCCCCGTATTGACATCTTTCTATGGGACTTGCGGGTGATTCCACATCTAAGGTTTGGACGCTGACGAGGACATCACCTAAGGTCATGACACTCTCGTCGACTATAGTCCGGATTCACCACGGATGAAAGTCGAGCCAACACCGGGAATTGGTGGGTGTGCACACTAGTTTGGTCGACTAGTGATGACACATATGATTGTTTTGGCTTATCCGGATATTTGTTTTCTAACGAGATTTTATTTATAAATGTGACGTCTTTCTGCTTATGTGTACTAAAATTGGAACCTATGTTCACCAGATAAGTGATTAATAGGCTAGGCCTATATGGTTCCTAACTAGTATACGTTGAGTCATAGGCTAGGCCTATGTGTTTCTATGTGATGTATGTTCACCTCATAGGTTAATTATACTGTCTTGGTGTGTATCGAGTTCTATTTGCAACATATGTTTTTCCTGCTCACCAAGTACATAGTGTACTCACACCCTTAGCTTTCCAACTATGCAGGTTAATTTAGAGTGCTTGAAGCTCTGTGTGGATCGTGTGGTCTTTTGACATTTTCGTGGCTTTACCACACGTGGGTAGTTTCTGTTTTGTACCTTAGTTACATAGTAGCTCATGAACCGTTTTTACTGATTTTATTAGATTTGTTATGTTAGCCCCGAAATTTTTTTTTTATGATTAAAGCATGATTAGAGTAAATTAAAGCATGATTAGTATTAATTAAGTTGATGCGAATTAAGATGGCATTAAATGAGTAGGTTGCATGAATTAATTATGTTAGTTGAATTTAAAGAGACATTAATGTGTTAGTTGATAATTAAATGAGTTAGATGAAGTTAATGTGTTATTGGACTTGAGTAGAGATTTGGGCCCAAAGGAAATGATGAGAAGAAGAATAGATGAATGGGCTTGATAGTTGTCTTGAAATATAAGAAGAAAAAAGGAAGGAAATGGGCCATTGGTTTAGTGGGCTTAAGTGAGTTACTAAGTATATAAGGAAGGAGATAGAAGAGAGTTGCATTCTTGCAATTGTAAGGGCCATCACCGAAAATACAAGAGAGAGAGAGGGGGAGGTGATTTCGTGGGAGAGAAAAAGAAGAAGGGAAGAAGAGTTGT
>JAOQMR010000006.1:14942304-14952379 GCA_027563865.1 Erythroxylum pelleterianum | reverse complement strand
GTATGCATGTACAGTTATTTCATGTGCACAAATTCTCTGTTTACCAATACTAGTATGCATGAGCAGTCCTAATTAAGTCCAATCCATCTCATCCTATGCCAAAGTACTATTCTACCCCTTCCCGTAGGGGGTGGGATGTTACACTATTATAGGGCCGAATCAGAAGGAATCTGAGAATAGGCAGAAATTAGATGAACGTAGCAAACTGAAATTCTTAACACAAGCTGAACGTATTAGAGGTGGAATAAAACTTGTAAATAATCCAAATCATATGGATTATTTTTTCACTCTTCAGGATACTGACAAAGAAGAATATCTAAAGCAGATTTAAAGCATAATTAATTTTTAAGATTTATCTTTGTACTTGGTTGAGTTTTTTTTGGTATTTTTGAACTATTCTTTTCCATGATTAGTGCATACATAAAAGGCTAGATATTTAAGTCTAATTGTTTGGTTTAAAGCATTGGATTGCTTCAAGGGAATCTTAGAGTCATTTGAAATCTCGCTTGTTTTGTTACTTTGAATTAATATATTTACTTTGGATCCCTGAAGAATTTTATGCTTAAGCACAACAATCAAACATATATTTGTTAAGAGTTTGAAGACTTTGTAGATGATAACTTTGTTAAAAGTTTTTAAGATACGGAGGAATTTTGATTTTGTAGTTCCATATTTGTTGGTGTAAGCTGGTCCAAGCAACATCTCCCACTTCCTTCCCTGTATAAATTTAGATGCCAAAATAACTCAATTCAATACTGGTGGAGAGTAGCTTGTTTTGTCCTATATTTATAATTTCATGTGTATTCCTAACTATCGCAGTATACTAATATTTTCAAGTATATTCTATTTAAGTTCAAGTCACAATAAAAAATTTAAAGTTGAAGGTGGCAAAGCTTGTGGATGGATTTCTTCAAAAGATTGCCAGAGATGTCAATTTGCCTCTATCAAAGTTTATTACACTTGCTGAGTCTATACCAGATTTCTCAAGGATTGATCACTAGGATCTATACAAAGCCATTGACATCTATCTTAAGGTAAAATAACATTTTCTTCTTGGTTTAAACAATTTACCATTTTTTTACATAATAACTATCAGTGGAAGTCTACATGTATGTTGCACAAAATGAGTTAATCCCTCTGAGACTCGTCATGCAAGTTCTCTTCTTTGAGCAAACAAGAGCAGCCATGGCTGGTGGAAAAGTCATTGAGCTTCCTAGTAACATCAAAGCACTCTTAGCCTCACATGAGATTGACCCATCAAGTGTTGGCACTCCTCCTCATGATCAGCATACTAGTACTGATCAGCTTATTAGTCCATAGGGGTATGATGGGGAAGGGAACATAAATAAATGCCACATAGGCTGGTGGTTAAGAATTAGTTACAGAGAGAGAGTGAGAAGGAGAAGGTACAGAGGATATATATATATAGGATTCGTATAGAGAGGGGGAATTAGCAATCATATTTTAGAAAATACAGAATTGTATTGGCCTGGATAATCTAGGAGGGGGAGCTTGCTCCAGTTGTTATTTCTTATTTTACTATCAATATACTAATAACTATACAATCTCTATCGAGTTTCGTATCAATTGGTGCTTTCATTGAGAGAAGAGTATCGGGTAGAGGTTGTATGCCAAGTAGAATGGAGAATAGAGTATCGGCAGTAGAGGGACTGATTAAATCACATGACACTACCTTGAAGGATCTTCGAACGAAGCTCAGATCTTTGATGGCCAGCGTGGAGACGCTGGTCAAATCTCAAAATCTGCTCCTGTCGGAGTGGAGAGATGGTTTTCAGTCCTTGATGGCCAGAAATCCGCAGAAACAGAGCATGAGAGATGAGGGAGAAGAACCACTGGCGACTATCCACCATATGTCCTTTTCTGCTGGTGGCGATAGACCCGCGCATCCTTCTTCGGACTCCACTGGCCATGAGAGGACCGCCATTGGATCGCAAGAAACAAGGCAACACGCCAGTGGTCTGCAAGGTTCTGGGCAACACCGACAGGGTGACCACGTGTCATCGACGGCGACATATTGAGCATGGGAGGGGATTGACCACCCATCTTTCCACGGGAATGACCCATTTGCATGGGTCGCGAAAGTTGAATCCTACTTTGTGATTCATGAAATCCCTTCTGAGTTTCGTCTACCCACGGTTCATATCTGTATGGAGGGTTCGACATTATATTGGTTCATGACTTTACGAGAGTTGGATCCACGGATGACTTGGGAGAGATTCAAACGATTGTTATTCGATCGTTGTGGGAGGAAGGACGAGGGAGACCCAATAGAAAAATTGAAGTCGATCTCCCAACTTAGTTCGGTGGATGACACAGGCGTGAGAGGAAGTCACCGAGAAGCACCAGTGGTAGAGGATCAACAAGAAGAATGGGAGTCGATGGTCTTAGTAGTGGTGAAGGACTATCAGTACGCGTCTCTTACGAGTGTCATGCTGCTGGATTGTTGGACAATCCCATCTGTTATGCTTCTGACATGGATTTTCTTAAAGACAAAATATAGATTGAAGAAGATAGCTGGAGTAGCTGTCTGTGTTGTTGGCCTTGTTATGGTGGTTTTTTCGGATGTCCATGCAGGTGACCGAGCAGGAGGGAGTAGGCCTCGCAAAGGGGATTCTCTTGTTATTGCAGGTGCAACACTGTATGCTGTCTCTAAGGTCAGTGAGGAATATTTTGTAAAAAATGTTGATAGAATTGAGCTAATCGCATTTATGGGCATTTTTGGTGCTATCATCAGTGCTATTCAGATAAGTATTCTTGAGTGGAATGAGCTCAGATCTATTCATAGGTCAGCTGGTGGGGCTCTTCCATTTGTTGGGTTTGCGGGCGCCATGTTTATGTTTTACTCCAAAGTCCCAATTTTAGATTAGTGGATCCACAATGATCAACCTGTCTTTGCTGACATCAGACATGTGGGTTGTCATGATTAGCATTTTGTTTTACTCCATAGTCCCAATTTTACTCAAGATTAGTGGACCCACAATGATCACCCTGTCTTTGCTGGCATCAGACATGTGGGTTGTAATGATTCGCATATTTGCTTATCATCAAAAGGTTGATTGGATGTACCTTGTTGCCTTTGCTGCTGTAGCTGTCGGGTTGGTCATCTATTCAGGGGTGACAAGCAAGATGATCAACGTCATGCCAATGTTGCCAATGAAGATATCGAGAGAAGCAAACATTTCGGTGAGGAGGCTGGATATGGGAGCTGCAATCAGGGGGCTATTGCAGGGAATTCATATGCATACTTCTTCTCCCCATGTACTACAACATATTTCGAAGCCTCAAGAGCTGGAAGTTGAAGGATCGATGTAGGCCTTAAGGATCGGAAGAACTCTACCTGCTGTGAGGGGAACCTTGAATGAAGGTCAAAGAGATGATTTGGGGGGCTGTTTGTTCAGTGGCTTGTTCATTGGAAAGACAAACCATCTGAAGGAGCAAATTGGGAAGATGAAAAATTCATCAAAGGGCAACTCCATGCACCTTGAGGACAAGGCGCCTTTTGAGGAGGAGGGAATTGTTGGCACTCCTCCTCATGATCAGCATACTAGTACTGATAAGCTTATTAGTCCATAGGGGTATGATGGGGAAGGGAACATAAATAAATGCCACATAGGCTGGTGGTTAAGAATTAGTTACAGAGAGAGAGTGAGAAGGAGAAGGTACAGAGGATATATATATAGGATTCGTATAGAGAGGGGGAATTAGCAATCATATTCTAGAAAATACAGAATTGTATTGGCCTGGATAATCCAGGACGGGGAGCTTGCTCCTTTTGTTATTTCTTATTTTACTATCAATATACTAATAGCTATACAATCTATATCGAGTTTCCTATCATCAAGACCTACAGCAGCATTCAACACTAATACTAGCATCGTAGGAGAAGATCAATGGAGTGTTTCAGAGCTCAAATCATCTAAGTCAAAGCTTTCAACTTTAAGAATGAAATTGGATGAAGATGATAATTTGGATGAACACAATTTGCAATCAGATGGTCTTGGGAGAAGTTCCAAGTTTAAAGCCTTTTGTGCTCTTCCAACACGACCCAAAAGAATGTTTAGTAAGTTGTTTTCTATCAATAAAAATTCCAGCAAGAAGGCTTGATTAAATTTTTGTTTGAAATTTAGGCATCGATTGTAATATGAAATGTAACTCTATACACTGCTCTTTTTTCTTTTCTGAAGTGCACTTGTTGTTTGTAGATCGGAATCAGAAACTATTCATGTGCATTATCAATGTAATAAAAACAATATAATAAGAACCAAGATTTTCAGGATGTTGGAACAAAATCTCTTGCCAGATCTTATTTTGGAAACTTTAACATAGCTCTTTAGTGTAGAGAAGAAATGTGGGACCAAGGTTCCTGTTTGTGTCTATAAATCTGCAACATCTGTCTGTCTCTTTGTTCAACCCGCTGATCCGTCCCTGGTCATTGCACAATTAGTGTTTATTATGTGTTATGCCTGACATAATTGTGTTGTGAGCCTATATAAGTTTAGATGCCAAAACCACTCAATTCAATACTAGTGGAGAGTAGCTTGTTTTATCCTATATTTATAATTTCATGGGTATTCCTACTAACGCAGTATACTAATATTTTCAAGTATATTCTATTTAAGTTCAAATCACAATAAAAACTTTTAAAGTTGAAGGTGGCAAAGCTTATGGATGGTTTTCTTCAAGAGACTGCCAGAGATATCAATTTGCCTCTATGAAAGTTTATTACACTTGCTAAGTCCATACCAGATTTCACAAGGATTGATCACGACGATCTATACAGAGCCATTGACATCTATCACAATCACAATCAAAACTTTTAAGACTACCAACTCAACATAAATTTCTTTAACATTGGAACAATTCATATGACAGCTCGGTCCTACTACTGTTGTTGATCTCTGCCAAGAAGTATACTTGGTACTACAACATAAATTCCCACATGGCAACAAGTAATTTAGAAAATGCACCTCAAAATAACAAATTTAGTCACTTTGACTCAAAACTTACCTCTCTTCCTTTATTATTCAAGTGTGGAATCAAATCTTACAACAAAGAGGAAAATTTCATGGGAACGATTTATTGATCAACAAATAAATTGTACTATGTGATCAAATTTATTATGTAATACTATATTGTTCATCAATAATACAAGTTGTCAGAAGCATCGCTTCATTCTTGCCTCTTTCAGGACTGAGCTCTTCTTTTGGACTCTCTGCATAAAGATAACGAATCATGTCTTTCTGGCCATAGAGTGAGGCTACAACAACTGGGATGAGGTCATTCTGATTTGGAATGCAAAGTAAGTCTTTGTTCTTCTTCACCAAATCCTCTGCAATCCTTACAATTCCTCCAATGGTTGCATAGTTAAGTGCTGTGGCACTATTTATGTTTGTTATTATTAAGTCTTCTGCTTCCAACCCGTTCACCAAATCCGCTACAATTTCTATATGACCGGCGAGAACTGTGACATGTAGAGCTATATCTCCAGTTGTTGAAAGACTAGCAGTCAGTGCATCTTCGTGATCTTTCAGGAACTTCATTATGGCCTCCCAATCACCATTGTAGATAACTCTGTATACTGGCAGATTGTGGAAGTACTTAGTATCCTTTATATTTGTCAAGTGAAGATTCAAAGTTACTTTCTTTTATCTGTACCTCATAAATGATTAAATTCTTCTCAGAATCACAATCTTTCTGCATAGTTTCATCATAAACGGCAAGTTGTTTAAAACTACCAACTCAACATAAATTTCTTCAATATTGGAACAATTCATATGATAACTCAGTCCTACTACTGTTGTTGATCTCTGCCAAGAAATATACTTGGTACTACTACTATATTCCTATATGGCAACAAGTAATTCAGAAAATACACCTCAAAATAACAAATCTAGTTACTTTGACTCAAAACATACCTCACATCCTTTATTATTCAAGTGTGGAATCAAATCTTACAACAAACTGCACTTTCTGTTATACTCATTATGACTCCAAACATATATTTGTATGCTTAAGCATAGCAATCGAACATATATTTGTTAAGAGTTTGAAAACTTTGTAGTTGATAAAACGCAAACTTCAAACAACATAATCCTAGCATAGGCATGGTACTGTATTTACACAAGATAAGATTGCTGGAAAATGCTCCTTAAAAGCTTGAGAATTTTAGGACATGAAAAATCGGTGTTCCCAATATGAATTTGTTATTTCATATTTTGCACACTTGACGACACCTTCAAGTTTAGGTACCCAACACTATCGAAGCATCAGGACAACTCTCACACTTCTTCAACCATTTTCCCAAGTAAGTAATAAATTTCTTCGCCTCTTTAATTTACCATTTAGTTCGATAATTGAAGATGATAATAATATTTCATCAACGATAATGATGCCATCAAATAATGCCATCAGAACACAGACATTTAGAACTCATCATGAGCAATCATAAGCAAAATCAAAACCTACATAGCTACATGGGATTTCTTGTTCGAGGATCTCATATAGCTTTCCATTGCTGATAAGGCTTGACTCCCATTCCTTCTCGCATTCACCGTGGTACTCGAAATAGGGAGCCTCTGATGGAGAAAGAAAATACTTGTAAATCGGAAGCAACTCAGAGACTCCAATAAGATCCGAAGCATG
Organism: Erythroxylum pelleterianum; assembly: GCA_027563865.1. Classification (NCBI taxonomy): domain Eukaryota; kingdom Viridiplantae; phylum Streptophyta; class Magnoliopsida; order Malpighiales; family Erythroxylaceae; genus Erythroxylum; species Erythroxylum pelleterianum. The sequence continues at coordinate 14,945,716 of JAOQMR010000006.1, read as the reverse complement.
TTTAGTTTTTGAACAAAGAAAATCAAACCAAAGGTATTGAAAAAGTGAGAAACAGAGGGAGCAGTAGCCGCTGGATGAATCGGGCTAAGATTTGGGATGAGGTTTGAAGACACAAGCTTCTTCAATACAAGAGAGGACACCAATTAATAAAAAGCTTGGCTTTTTCGATTTTGTTTTTAAAAGGGATGTAATTGGAAAAATAGTGAAAATTAAATTACATTATATAAAATATTGTTACATACCAAATATCATAATAAGAATCCACCCAACTTTTCTATTATAATAATCCACCCAACTTTTCTATTAGAATTCTTATAAGTATCTAAACATGTAAATATCTTTACTTTCCATAGATTTATTTTCCAATGAATCAGATTCCATATTAACTTTACTTTCCCGCCAACCAAACAGGGCCTTTAAGTAAAGTCTTCATTTGCCATTTTACATTATGACTCACTTTCTTATAAGGCTCCACTTCACTTTTGATCATAGCCAAATGCTTCTTTAATCTAGTCATTCCCTCATGTTTGTTTGTTGCAATACAAAAAAATGGTATGATTCTTCATTCTAGGAACCAATCTAGCATGAGTCTAAGTTGGATCATCAAATCTTGCTAAATTTGAAGCGAATGAATTATTAGGAGTACTTGAACTTTCTTTCATTTATTAATAAAATAAATAAAGACATATCAAAATTAAATTAATAATGTAGAGGAAATAATTTGACATTACCAAAAGAGATAAGGTCCGAAATTGTGTGGTGAGAGACAGATTACAGGTGGCTAGTATTGTCGACAAGTTGAGAGAGACCAGGCTTAGATGGCTTGGGCATATGCGCAGGAGGCCCTCTGATGCTTCGGTATGACGCTGTGAAAAAATAATCCTTAATGACTACAAAAGGAGAAGAGAGAGGCCTTACAAGAATTGGAGGGAAGTGATCAAGAAAGATATGTCAGAGTTGGCCCTTACTGATACAGTGGCTAGAAATAGAAAAGTTTGGCGTGATCGGATAAGGGTAAAGGATACCTTTTAAAGTTCACCAAAATAGTTGAGTAAGTCATTAGGAGATGTTTACTTTAACGTTCGTGCTACGTAGTTACCATATAAGAAGTCCAACCCAATGTCCTTTCTACCTTTGCTAATTGTAAGTCTTAGACAAGGCTTTCGGGCCTACAACTTGGCTTTTTAGGACAGGTGTGGGGAAAGATCCTGCGAGGCCGTCTAAAACTATAGGATTGTCATACTCTCAGGGTCTCTAAGTAAGAATTCCTACCTTAACTAGTGACAAGAAGAGCCGGACTTTGCAGCTTATCAGGTATTAGCAAATTTGGACATAATCAGATATATCTTTTGGTTATATTTTATTTTTATTTATTTATGTATTTATTGTAATTTTATTTACATAATAATTTAGCGTGCTAGTTTTACTTATTTACTCTATAACCTACATCACTCTTTTATTGTCACATCTACATGTAGTTCTACATGAAACAACCTCTCTACTATGTAGGAGTAAGGCTGCGTACTATCAGACCTTCCCAGACCATGCTTTATTGCAAGACTTCGGATTGAGTGTGATGATGATGAGGAGGAGGAGGAGGAGAAGGAAACAAATTGAATGTGGAATTGCCACTTTAAAATGTCAAATGAATCATTCTAAAATCCAAACTGTAAAAGTCTAAGACTCAATAGTGAATAGACTTAAATAAATATCATTCATATAATGACTTATGTTTCTAAAACCATAAAATAGATAACTCCACATTAAAAACATCACAAAAGCTACAAATGAATAGAATGACTTATGTTTCTAAAACCATAAAATAAATAACTCCATAGTTAAAAAAAACATCAAAAAAAGCTACAAATGAAGATAACTTCATAGTAGCAATAAAATTTTTTCCCAAAAAAGATTCATAATATTAAACCAAAAAATGTTGTGATTTAAATATACCTTCCTATTTCCCAATATCTACAAGACATGACTATTAAGATTTGTTTAAATATTTGCAATTTCACATTATGAATATGAAGATTTGTTTAATTGTTAGACTAATGAATTGAATATACTCATAACAAATCCTAGAAATTATTTAATGTGATCAAGAAAAAAATTAAGTTAATTTAGGTTTAACATAATTATAAAAATTAAATTACCTAATGTTTAATATAATTATAGAAAAATTAAGTTACCTTATATTTAATTATCCAATCAAAAGTACATATAATCAAAATTAGTAATAAAAATGATTGATTATTAATGTTCCAAAGTTGAGAAAACACAAAAAGTTTATCTAATAAAAAGTCATAACTTAACAATCCTTCCATTAATTCTAATTAATCAACCTTGTATATTGAACTCAACCAATCAGACCACTCACGCTAGACCAGATCACACAAGGCCGCACGAGTCACCATCCACATGCACCACTACTAGCTAGAGTAGGCACACGTGCACCAAACCAGCATAACCACGTCCTCCTACACTCACTAGACTAGACTAGACCCACACACACCAACACCAGTAGCACACTCATAAACACAATCCATATTCCACAATGTGAGTCCAAGGTCTCGGGTTCGAGTCTCGGCAACGGCAGTATGAGAGTTCATCCAATATGGTGACTCCTTGTGAGCACCGAGCACTGGGCCGCCTTTCCGAGAAGTTGGCTGGGATCAAACCGTGATTTACCTTCATCACACAATGTCGGGCCGGAGTGTGGGGGCGCCTAGGGTGGGCGTTCCACCTTTTGAGTCCAAAGTAGCACACTCATAAACACAATCCATATTCCACAAGCCAAGCCATGCCATGCCACTCACAGGCCACAACATAACTACACAAGGCGACAGCATACTCACACGCACCAGGCCAGACACCACACCAACTGGGAGTCTGGGACGTGAGAGGGGCCACTAGGGTTAGATAGCAGAAGACTTTATTTTTATTTTAGTTTCATATTTTTCAAAATTTGCAAATTAGGACCGACATTTACCAGTCTTTTGAGTATCCGTTGATACCAGTTGGAAACATCGGTATCGACTAGTACCTTTGGCTAATGCAATATTAATTAATATTTTTTTTGGGCAAGTATGGTATCTATTTCTTTGCTCCAAAGCATTGTTTTGTATTTTGTACTGTACCTATCGGCCGGTACGTATTGTTTCGGCCGGAAACCGATACCGGTACCGGTGTAGGTGATACCGGTAAAAAATATCGGTTGGTATCGGCAAATTTCGTCGGTACCAGTTAGTATTCAAAATACCGGTCAAATATCGGCCGGTACCGAAAATTTTAAAAAATTGTGGAACATTTTTGCAAAATTTTCAAAAATTCCTTTTTAAAATTATTATTTATAAACTAATATTTATTTTATATATTTTCAATTATTAAATCAAAATTTATATATTTTAAA
>JAOQMR010000006.1:14923175-14942204 GCA_027563865.1 Erythroxylum pelleterianum | reverse complement strand
AATTGTCATTATTATTTATTATTAAGATTTTTGAAAGCATGATTGATGTAAACAGTAAACTAGTAAAGTATACAGTATAACTGTATAATATAACAATATGGATTATTTTGCAATTTTTAAAAATTTTAGGGACTATTTCATAAATTTAAAAAATTTTCCGAAACGGTACTCGATACTGGTACAATTCCGTTCCAAAACTCAATCCGGTACTGAATCCGGTACAGTATTCGTAGCATTGCTTCAAAGTCTCGAAATTAATTATCCAATTTTACGAAATTACAAAAACAAATAATAGTCTAGAAATTAAATAAAAAGAACAAAAAATTAAATGTGACGCTTCTTCTACAATCCTCCAGCATTCTGTATAAAAACTGAATCAAACATTCACCGTGGCGCCAAATACCCTACTCGTTTCATTTCCAATTTCTTCTTCCTCTTTATTTCATGTGATCCGTTTATAATAAACTATGGCGGATTCCAAGGTTTTTAGTGTTCGAATCGTTTCTATCGACTATTGGATGGCACCGCCGATCCCCGGGCTCGATGTCTGTTACAGTAGCTTCCAAGGTACTGCTACTGTTATTCCTGCCAAACCAACATTTTTATACGATCTTTGCCTTTGGAAGTACGTGTTGTTTCCTTAGTTCTATATATTAGGTGTTTTAGTTTCCATGGATTTGTTGGCTGCCCGAAAGATATCGTCACTGTTGTATTAATGGTGTATCTGAGATTGAGTTAGTGGCAAAATTGAAGGTGGCAAAGTGAATGAGGTGCCGGTGATTAGGATTTATGGGTCGACGCCTGCTGGTCAGAAGACTTGCTTGCACGTTCATCGGGTAAGGCTTACTTCTTTCTTTTAACCACGAAATGGCACTAGATAGTTTTTATTCATCTGTATGCATTTTCGGTATCTCTTTCATGCTTTACTGTTCAGAAGACTTGCTTGGACGTGCATCGGGTAAGGTTTACTTCTTTCTTTTAACCACGAAATGGCACTAGATAGTTTTTATTCATCTGTATGCATTTTCGGTATCTCTTTCACGCTTTACTGTTTTTATAAGTGTTTGGAGTCGAATTTGTGATGAGTCAAACTTGGATAACTCTGTGAATGGCAGGAGAATAATCGGCCTGAGATTGTATGGTGTTTAATTCACTGTGGTGTAGTTCTGTTATGGAACGCATTGTTAATTAATTTTGAACTTTTCCTGTCATGAGTTCCGTAATTGTTCTTTTTTCCTTGCTTGTAGGCTTTTCCCTATTTATATGTTCCGTGTTCAGATATACCATTAAATTCAAATCAGGAAGGTATTGCTTTCAGGAATAAGTTGCAATCTTTCTTTAGTGTTTGATAGAATTATTCCTGAGATGTTAAATTGATGTTTTAACTAGTTCAAATTATGCAGGTGATGCTTACACAAATTCATTAGCTTTTTCTCTTGAAAAAGCCTTAAAGGTTTATTTTATTAATCCTACTTTTGAGTTGCCCCTTTTTTTAATCTGGCAGTTTCAGTTTGCATAACTGACACCGTTCATATGATTTGGTATGTAACTGTTATGAATTTACAGCTTAAAGGTAGTGCTGGCTTGAAAAGACAACACGTACATGGGTGTAGTCTTGTGCGGGCAAGGAAATTTTATGGTTACCATCCATCAGAGGAGTTGTTTGTCAAAATATACCTGTATCCAAATAGTTTGCCTCTGCTACTGTTGCATATTTTCAAATTTTTAATTACATTTTGGAACTCCTTGACATGATTGCAGTTATTACCCACATGATGTGTTGCGTGCTGCCAATCTTCTTTTGGTATGGCTTATATGAAGAAACTCCTATAACCTGCAAAAATTAGCTCTGCACTTCAATTCATAGAGAAAAGCAATTCTCTAAATTTATCAACCTGATATTAAAAGCTAAAGATGCTTCCAATTTTTATCAAACAGATGCATCTACTAGGATAAATTATTCAAAACTTACAATAATATAATCTCCTTGTGATAATCATATAATGAGATTGATTTTGATCATGCTTGCTGTTTCTTGTTTAGAGTGGTGCAGTGCTTGAGAGAAGCGTGCAGCCTTACGAATCTCATATTCCTTTTATACTTCAGTTTATGGTAAAATAGTACTTACCTGTGAATTATTGCGTGAGACTCATTGTTTCTTAAACTTGTAGCTAGGTTGATAATTTTCTTTTGCCACATTGTTTAGTTGTTCCAAACCCATTTAAGCACCATGTTGCTGTCTTTTTAAATTGTTCATCTTGGTCACGGGATCTACGCCCTAAACTTTAATTTTTGAATCAGGTTTTAGCACGCATTAAACAGACCTTTCCTTATAATCATGGTGACAATTCTTCTAACCATCTCGTTCTATCCATCGTTATCCCTCGTTAAATGCTTGACCACTTCTAAAACTGAAAAAGTTGTTTCAAACAACTATAACGCTTCCAGTTCTAACTATGGATTTAACTCTATTGGTTGCACTTTCAATTACATTGTTTGTTGGTTCAGACTTTCAGTACTCAAGTCTTTCTTAGGCTGGATATTGACTTCCATTACTTTGTGAGCCTTAAGTATTTGTTGTTGTATGCTCCACCTTTTTGTTATGAAGTATCTAATTATTGGTGTCTTCACATTGGCTTGTGTATTTTACTTGGATCATCATTAATTATCGATATTGAATTTTTATTACTTGGCCTTGCTTAGCTGTGTCTTGTATGCTCTGTGAAGTTTTTTGGGGTGTGCTTGGACATCATTGTCTTGTGACTTTGCATCTATATTTCATTTGTAAACTCACACCTTCTCTTATTTGTAGGTTGATTACAACTTATCTGGAATGGGTCATGTACATTTATCGAAAATTAAATTTCGTAATCCTGTTCCAAGTCATTTTACTCCAAGAACGTTTATATCCAGTGATCCATATGGGCAGGATTTGGACAAGCCACTGCCATTTTCTTCTGATATTCAGGTCATATTTGTATGCCTTTTGTGTCAGTTAGGCATGTTGAAGTACCATTACACTGAAAAATTCTTTAGTTTGTTCCTGATGCTCTATGACATTGTGGCCCATTCATATTAGGCAGACTTGGGTGGTTTTGAGGGTTTGGGTCTCCCATCTTGGACATCTTCTACCATTCCAACTGACTGGATGTGGCGCAGTTCTGGTGAATTTGATGAAACTTTCCTTTTTCAGCGTCAAAGTGTTTGTGAACTCGAGGGAGATGCTGTTGTTGATGGTTTGCGTTACTACCCTTTTGTGTGTGAACTATATATATTCATGATTTTCATCAACATGATCGCCTATCTTTAATTTGCAGAAATTCTAAATCAGCAATTCAAAGTGTACAAATCTCTCTCACAAGGACATTCGGATGTCAAAATGGTGCAATCACTTGTACCAATTTGGGAGGTTTGCTCTTACAGCGCTTCTTCTTTGTAACTATTATAAGAATGACAATATTTTTGCTAGTTATCCCATGTTAACCATTGTATTTTGATGCAGGAGGAGTATGAAAGAACTGGCATACATGGATCAGTTATGCTTCCTGATCCAAGCAAACCACACCCTTTAGATGTTTTGAAAACTTTGTCACATGACCTTGAATTTGATAAGAAAATTAAACATTGGTGTAGCAAATTAGTAGACAATGAATTTTCAACTCCAAATAATTTGGAAGCTCTGGTCTCAATGACAACTTCCTCTAACAAAGAAAATGGTGTCAAATGTGAAAATCTCATTTACAAAGGTGATGGTGTAGAATCCGTGAATTGTTCTGTACAAGATGCTGTTGGTTCTGCATATTTGGAAATCAAGGATGCACATAATATGCCATTGTCTCGAGGTGAAATGTTGTCATGTGATAGAGTTGGAAATCGAGATCCAGAGGTAGTTATTTGAATTTCATATTAAACTAAATGAAAGCCATTTTTATTGGAATATCTATCTATTTTTCCTTCATCTTTCTAAGTGGAACCTAAAATATTGGTGTGCTAATCAGCCTCCTATTAGGTTTTCATTGGCTGCTATAATCAAATGAATTTGGCAGAGAAGCATCTCCAACATTCATTACAATCTAAATTGCTACTATGATCAATTTCAACAAAGGGAATGATATAAAATTATTTTCATTGTTAATATCCATTGTGATAAGTACTGCCAAATGGCATAAGAACTAAGTACATGGATAATCCTTCATCACTTGACAAACGAGTATAGAACATTTGCTAGCTATGTAATAGAAAGAAGGGACTTTGTTTAACGTTAGCATGAAATTGTAATAAAGGGGGCATAATATGGTATTAAAAATGGTTTGTTTTCAGGTTGCAGATACAGAAGCCTTGGGCCTTTTAAAATGGCTTGCCACTTACCAAACTGCTGAGGAGATGCATTCGGATGATGAACTTGTTTGTGAAACCATTCTGAGTCCCTTGTTACCTGCAACAAGCTTGGATAAAGTGCTGGAAAAGGCTAACATGGATTATGAGAGTGAATCCCAAAGAGAATGCCAGGATATTCTTGATTCAGTTGAGGATATTGTTGACTTTGAGAAATTTCAGACAAAAACTTCGGATTCTTCTGATTTTAGCCATTGTTCTCCAACATCATCTGACAAGCACACCACTCAGGTGGATCTCAAGCACTTAGCTCCTTCATCTGTGATAGAGATGAAAGATGACTACCAAAGTTGTACACCAGAGAGGGCATGGAAGAATCCTGGAACAAGGTTTACCAAGAAGAACAAAGGGAAGGAGTCATTATGGGGTTCTTTACCATTCACGACTAAAGAGGTTAATGATGAGTTAGAAACCGAGAGGCCCCGCGTTACTGATATAGAAGTTTGTGAAAATAAATGTTGTGTTGATACAAGAGTAAAAAATGTTGAGAGGAAACTTTCTGATTCCTTGATGACACATCCAAAAATGGATATATTTGAATCAAATTCTTTGGGTGGATGCTCTTTGCGGGACTTGATGAGGATTAAACGATGTCGACATGTAGTTGAGGAGGATTATGGGCATCTTATGGCTAGTAAAGTTAATTCAGGAGGAGGAGATGAAGATAATGGTCTTTTGCTAAAACAATTGGATTTAGGTAGACATGGTAATAAGCATGTTCATTATGCCAACAATGTTCTACCAGCTTCCAAATCACAAATAAACCATTTGGAGGGTTGTGTCATTCAGTCCCAGATATCATGTTCTTCAAAAGAGCGAGCAGATTCTGATTTGCACATTGCTGACAACTCATCTTCTCCAGACACTATTGGCTTGACTCTCAAAAACCCCCCTGTGGCAGATTGGGAAGGTGTTGCATGTGAAACTGCTTCATCGTCACCTGCTGTATCCTCCTACCCTTCTTTTGTCAATGAGGACAATAAAGATGACATGTCAGGTTGCACTTTTCACACTCTTATTAGACCCTTTAGCTTTCACTTCCTCTCTGATATATGGGTAGAATTTTAGTTGGTCAAACTAATAGTCTCTTGTAGTCTACAACTGAGAGTTTTTATAGAAAAAAGCCTTGGATGCTATGTAAATATGCCTCTAGATTTTGTTGATTTCCTTGGTCAAACTAATAGTCTCTTGTAGTCTACAACTGAGTTTTTATAGAAAAAAGCCTTGGATCCTATGTACGTATGCTTCTAGATCTTGTTGATTTCCTTATTGGAAATATTGCTGATTGACTTCCTTTTTTTTTCATTTGTTTTGTACATGTTATTAGTTAAAGGAAGTACGTTGGATCATCTTCTTCCATTTTTTGGAGAGTATGGTCTAGGGAAAAATGCAATTGAAAAGCACTTTTGGAGTGATGAGTCCAAAACTCTGCAAGAAGCTAGCATAGGTGTTCCAACTCATGTTCAAAATGATGGTTCAGTTTTGTATCTTTTGACACCAGTCTTTTCACCCCCTTCGGCAGATTGTGTATATAGATCATTTTTACAAGGTAAGGAATGAGTTAGTGGGAATTTTGTTAGTCTACACAAATTTCTTTTATATATCATTTGAACTTTTTGGTTCTGGTTGTTCAGATGCTTCTCGAGAGCCTAAAGAGGCATTAGTTAAGCCTGCGCTGATGAAAGGTAACTTGTTTTGTTAGTCCAATGGGCTTGAAAGTTTAGAAGTCTTTCTCAACACTGAGCATTTTGCAGGCCCTTTTGAGATTGGTTTGCATAATTCATCACTCATAGTTGGCAACAAGGCCTCAACTAAATCAGGTTCTGCATCACTTTTGATGCCTACACTTGATGAAATTCAACAGGGAAGTGATGATCATGATGTAGGATTTGACCATAGCGGTGACAGGACTGAAAAAATGTTGCAAAATGAAGGAAATGTTGTACCACGAAATGTATGTGCTCATGAACTTGTAGATATGTCTCATATTTCGGGGCCAGAGCAGAGATCAAGGCCTACTCCCTTGAGTCAAATTGGATTTCGAGATCCTGCCAGTGTTGGTGCCGGACAACAACTAACATTGTTGAGTGTGGAGGTATTACTAACGTCAAGGAAATGCTTTCTCCATTTTTCTGTTTTGTGTTTGTATTTTTCATGTCCCTTTACATGTTATTTAGAACTTAATTCTTGATGTTACCTGGTGGTGCATGCTTTATTGGTTTTAACTGGAGAAGAAAATAATCCTATGAATCTTCCTTATGCTACACTTGTTGATAGGTGCATGCGAATTCTAGAGGAGATCTTCGGCCAGATCCTTGCTTTGATTCCATCAACGTTTTAGCTCTTGCTTTTCAACACGATAATGATGTGACTTTTGAGCATTACATACTTTTGTACAGTAATATTGATGCTGATCACAGGTATTGGAATTTGTTCGTTTGCTATCTATTTTGTTTTTATTATATATAGCTGACTATCTGCGTTGAGAGAGAAATCTTTTTCCTTTGCTTAACATTTGTCTTTAACTGCTTTAAGGTATATGATTAGTAGGAATTTGCTATTATCTCTTGGTCTTTTCTTCTTTATATGTACATGGATTGTTGACTAGTAAGATTTGCATATTTGTTACTATTAGTCTATGGAAAACTGATTTCAGGGTTAGTGTTTTTAAGTTGTTTTGAAATGTGAATGTTGGTTGATTATTTGGGTTTGGTGTGCGTGAACCTTTGATTGTTTGCACAGTTTAGATCTCATTGGTCAAAACTTTGTTTTTGCTGAACATGACTAACAAAATCTAGATTGGACAGTTCTCATCCTTTTTCTTGTGACAAGATAAATCCCTTTTTTCACCTGTGATTCTACATCATGTAAAAAAAAATCGTTTCCACAAAAAATATGTCTTACCATTCATAATAAATTGATTGTATGCAGGAGTTTTGATGGAATTTCTGCGAAAAAGATACTCTTTTTCTCTCAAGAGAAGGAACTGTTTGACTATTTTATAACAGTCGTTGGTTCATTGGATCCTGACATCATTGTGGGTTGGGATATACAAGGTGGTTCACTTGGCTTTTTGGCTGAGAGGGCTAGCCATCTTGGTATTGGCTTACTTAATGACATTTCTCGGATACCAATGAAAAGTGACAAAGGCCCTACCAAGAAGAAAACTTCCAACATGGATACCATTTTGCAAGAGAATTTGGTTGCTGACCCTGCTTTGTCAGAAGATGCAATAGTTGAGGATGAGTGGGGTCGGACTCATGCTAGTGGTATCCATGTTGGTGGCAGAATCATCCTCAATGTATGGCGGCTCATGCGTGGAGAAGTTAAACTTAATATGTATACTGTTGAAGCTGTTGGCGAAGCTGTTTTAAGACGAAAAATTCCCTCTATTCCCTACAAGGTTTTAACAAATTGGTTTTGTAGTGGTCCTGGGAGAGCAAGATATAAATGTATTGGATATGTGATAGAAAGAGCAAAACTAAACCTTGAGATCATGAATCAACTTGATATGGTAGAGCACCATTCTGAATTCTCATCCCATTGACATTTTGTATTTGCTACAACATTGTTGTTAATTTTTTGTTGTTCCTTTCATTTTCCATAATAGATTAACTACGTCCATGAAGCTTTTATTAGCTTAATCACACAGTTTCTAGTGATATAAAATAACATAGGCTAAATCTGTATGTTTCAATATTTTTGTTTTCTAGATGACGTTTGGTTATTATTCATATATTACTTGTCATGTTGAATAAGATATTAAGAATGATTTCATGAGATTATAACATTTTTGGTAGGCTCCTAGTAAAAACTTGGAAAAGAGTGCCGTCTTTTATTTCTGTTAGATGCAATAGGTCAACTTGTTGTCTATTGCTTGTCTGCAATTAATCAAAGTATATTAAAAATCAATCCTTTCAATGTTAAGGAATGTCTTTACAACTTAATTTTTCGAACTATCGAAAGGATATAGTGCTAGATAAATATATGAATGTACTGACAAGGATGGTTTGGTTTCAAACAACTAAATCTATGAACTTTCACGTGATTATGATGTGCATGCTTTTTCAGATCAATCGGACGTCAGAACTTGCTCGCATATTTGGCATTGACTTCTTTTCAGTTATCTCTCGAGGTTCACAATACCGTGTCGAATCCATGCTTCTAAGATTGGCACATACTCAAAATTACCTGGCCATTTCTCCGGGGAATCAACAGGTTATGATTATCCCAAGCAAGTCTTGCTTTCTAGATTTGTATTTTTACATCATTTAGGTTCCTTATACTTGTATGGATTTTATTTGTACTTGTTTTATCTTCTTTGTGTCTAATACTGGGAAGTATTGGAGGCCACTAAATTTAAAAAAATGGTCAAAATTTTCCCTCATTGTTTGTTCAATGAGTACCCAAGTTATTTGCTGTGAGTTTGTCTGTAGCAAATTCTTCTTAATGATGCTTCATTCTGCCTTTTTCTTTTCTTGAAATACTTTACAAACTTTTTTTGGCATCAAAGCAGTGACTGTATTTGCATTTACCTTAAGCATCTGTACAATAGTTTGAGTTAACCATTCACCCTGCATAGATAAACTCACACAAGATCCAAACTTATTTGATAGATCCTAAATTTTTTCCGCATAATTTTGGGAGCTGGTAAGGGGAGGATCATGTTGCATTGTGGCTGCTGATGACCTTCACAGTTTTCATAATGATGAGAAGCTTTGGTTCTGAATATCAAATTGTCCGTCTGTTATACAGGTTGCGTCTCAACCAGCAATGGAGTGTTTGCCACTTGTGATGGAGCCAGAATCTGGTTTTTATGCAGATCCAGTTGTTGTCCTTGACTTTCAGTCTCTTTATCCCTCAATGATTATTGCCTACAACCTTTGTTTTTGTACTTGTCTTGGAAATATTTCACCTTCAAAGGTAAATACTCTAGGGGTTTCTTCATTTTCACCAGATCCAAATGTTGTGCGCAACTTGAAAGACAAAATGTTGATTACTCCCAATGGAGTGTTGTATGTTCCAGCTGAAGTAAGTACTATCAATGTATTTTCTTTTGTCTTTTTCCCTATTTTACCACCTTCTTTGAAAATTTTCTAGTAAAAACTTTTAGCAGACACATCAATCATTTTTCATATATCTTAGTGAAAAGATTGCAAACGTAAAAGCTTTAATATTAGCTTATATGCTCAATTGAATTACTTTTTTTTTTTCTGTTTCTCTTACATAATAACTTGTTATCTATGTGGCTGATTGAACTATTATTTATCCTTTACAAACATCATCTGGCCTTGATTTAGTTTCTTTGGGTACTCGTGGTTCATCACTATGTCTCCTTTTTCATTGAGGCATATGTAAAAGTTGCTTCTTTTCACTCCTTTCTCCATTCTTGGTTGTGGTCTCCTACTCATGGCCTCCCTTCTTTGCTGTTGGCCATTCATTCTTATGTGGATTTCTATTCACTTTTTAGTTGTGGGAGATAAGTCATATGAAATTTATTCAACGCCTTAATTGTCCACTGTTTCTGTATTGCTAAATGGAGATTGTCATAGACACATTATGGAAGAAGACAAAATAGATCAAGTAGAATCAAGGGAGATCAAGCTCACAAAGGAAAGAAGATGATACGGAAAAACATAATCAAGACAATGATGGCAAGAATCAAGGATGTAATCAAGTGCCCATAAATTAAGGCGACGATGAAGAGGATATCAATTAATCATGCTGCAAAAGTATTCTACAAAATATTCTAGAATTCTATTATGATTGTGTCTTTATTTCCTAGTGAAGTCTTATAAACTATTATCATGTACTACCTAAAATAGTAGCCTAGCTTTTTTATTTAAACAGCTGAACATAATGAAAGAGCTAGCAGAAAAGTTTAGCTCTCTCTTCCTTTAAGCTCCAAGGTAGGTAGCCCACTTTGATAAGCTCCGCCTTTACAGCACTTTTTTGACCATAGGTTCCCTAGAAAACCCAAGCAGAATTGTCATGTGACTAGATCCCAATCTAAGTCTTTCAACATTTTGGTATCAAAGCTTGGAGTCAAAGGAGATTCGAGCAACTTAATGAACCAAATAATAAAGATGATAAACCATCTGTTGGAGGAAAACAAAGTTGAGCGTTAAGCGGCAGTTGATGCCCTTACCGCCATAATTGACAATATGTCTATAGTCAAGAAGGCTCAGTAAGCCAAAGACTTGAGCAGGAAACCAGCAACAAGGTACCAATGCTTGCTTGACTAGAATATGCATTAGGAGCACATTCATACAATAACATTGTTTTGGTCTTAAGTTTCTATGAACTTAGGTCCAAATGATGTTTTGGGTAAGTGGTTGGGCCATCCAAGCTTGTTCGAAGTTTGATCAAATCAAGCTTGGTCTACTAACTTCGGGTCAGGCAAGGCCGAGCCTGACTCAATTGCGATACCTAACTAGGATGTTTATGTAGATGTAATTAGTTCTTTCACAACCAACAAACAATTGAGTAGGACAAGGACCAAACTCAATTGTGATACCTAACTGGATGTTTATATAGATGTGATTAGTTCTTTTACAACCAACAAATAATTGAGTAGGACAAGGTTGGATTCATTTCATTCTATATAACTAGAGACACCAACTATGGTTTTTAATTTATCCTATGAAAATTGGGATTTATCATTGGAGCATTTCAAGGAATTGTTAGTTCTTTCACAACCAACAAACAATTGAGTAGGACAAGGACCAAACTCAATTGTGATACCTAACTGGATGTTTATATAGATGTGATTAGTTCTTTTACAACCAACAAATAATTGAGTAGGACAAGGTTGGATTCATTTCATTCTATATAACTAGAGACACCAACTATGGTTTTTAATTTATCCTATGAAAATTGGGATTTATCATTGGAGCATTTCAAGGAATTGTGCCATCTTTGTTCTGGACCACCAATGTGGAGCATTCCCTTTGCAGAATTCATCACCCTTCAACAAACAGGGTCAAAGAAAGATGCATGTGCAAATTTCAGAGTTTGCTTGTGCAAGCCAACAGGACGCACCTGGATCAGCAGGTGGATATTTTCATAGTGGGATTGTTTCAATCCATCTCCCTCGATGTGGAAATTTATTGCCCTATAAATTTTATTTTAGCCATGAGCCTTGCTAGGGCGTTCGAGAGGAAGCTACAACTTAATAAAGGGGCACACCAAGGTTATAACTGGATAGCATTGAGACAAACTCAGATTATCATGGGAAGTCAGAGAGGACTAACGTAGAATAGCAATATGGAGTTAGTAGGAGGTGCACCAACCAGCCTTTATCAAATGTCTAAATCAAGTTGAAATGGCAAAAAGAAGGGCCAAGGGTTGTGTTACAATTGCGGTGAGGCATACACTAGTGGCCACAAAGGCAAATGCCTATTTTGTTGTTAGAAGTAGCAGACTTCAAACAAGGTGAAGATGAGGATAAAGTTATGTTGCCTTAGAGACTAAGGTCTTTCCATGCAATTATAAGTTAAACGCACAAACTATGCATATTAAGGCATGCCTACAAGGGCAATGGGTTTTGGTTTTAGTGGATTATAGAAGCATCTGTAATTTTGTAAGTGAAGGAGTAGTGCATTATCTTGGTCTTCCTTACCAAAAACAATCAAGCCTTCAAGTCTCTGTAGCACATGGTGAAGAAATTCCAACTCCCAACATGTGAAGGGGTGTGCTTACAAGTTCCCTTTGACTCTTTGTGTTGATTTTTATATGATATTACTGGATGATTTTGATGTTGTGTTAAGTGTGAATTGGAAGCCCACATTGGATACAATTGTGTGGGATTTTTCCTCCTTGACAATGTCCTTTGGCTCAATGATAAAAAGGTGACATGGTAGGGGAAAGTATGAAAGTCATGCCTAAGGTGTTCTCAATTTAGTATTCAACAAGTTCTCATCTGGTGTTAGAGAAGTTATTGGTGTAGTATTAGGATTTGTTTTGGGAATTAGAAGGACTGCCACTAGCTTATAGAAGACCACTACATTCCCTTCTTGTTGCGAACGAGTCATATGAAGACATGCTTAATAAAGGAATCATTCATCCTAGTCAATCCCCTTTTCCCTCGGTAGTTTTATTGGTAAAAGTAATAATATGGATTATAGTGTTTTTATGTGACTACAGGGAGTTTAATGCAAAAATGGTGAAGGAGAAGTTTCCAATTCCTTTGATGGATGAGTTATTAGATGAATTTCATGGTCTCTTTGAGTCCATTATTGGTGATTGTAATCTTGTGTTCGCAAGTAAATTTTGGTTAGAGTTGTTTCGACTCAATAGGTTCAAACTCAATCTCTCATTTGCACATCCACAATTAGTTGGGCAAACTGAGGTGGTCATTTGGATCTTTGATATGTACTAAAGATGCTTTGTAGAGGATCACTATCTTACATGCTATTTCATTTCAGGTGGTTTATGGGAGGGCATGAATGCCAGGCTCCTCCTTTCATTGCTAACCCCAATCAGTTTATTAATGCTGATACTTTCTGTTTCGTCGAGCCCCAAGCTTGTGGTCCTCCTTTGAGTGTGGGTGTGGGAAAAATTGGATGAATCCGTCAAGTCAAGGTCAACGATATATGTCTTCTCTCTTATACTAAGGGTCACAATGAAGTTGAGAGCAATGGAGGACATCTTACAACAGTGTGACTAGATTTTGATGGGGTTTCCAGTTGGCTTCACTAAAACCTTGTTCAAATGAAGAGGTAGTATAATGGGGCAAATAGGGAGTTGTCCTTCAACCTTGGTTTTGTGAGGTTGCACGCACACAAAAAAGCTCTATCTACTGTGCCATTGACATCATAAATTGACACAATGTTTTTATGTGCCCTCTGCCACATTGAGTAGGTTGCCTATCAGCTAGAGCTTCCTCTCAATAGTTGCATACATGATGTCTTCCATGTTTCTCTCAAGTTCATTGGTGAGCTACCTTTTGCAATACTACCACTATTAGCCTTAATGAAAAGATGTGTGAAGCCTATTTCTCTCCACATTCTCCATTCTTTCCTCAATAGTGGTGCCTTAGAAATTTTGGTTCAATGGGATGCTATACCACCTGCTGTGGTCACTTGGGAACCCTTGGATTGATTTCACCAACTTTACCCAAATTTGAGTTTAAGGACAAGCTCATGATTGAGGCCGGGGGTGTTGGTATAGACATGTTTTGGGGCAAGCATTTAAGTGGAATCATGAGAGATCAAGCTCAGAAAGGAAAGAAGGATGATAGGGTAAAACAAAATCAAGAAGGATGAGAATAATCAGGGCTGCAACCATGGGTCCATAAATTGAGGAAACAATGAAGATGATATTAGTAATCATATTGCAAAATTATCCTACAAAACATTATAGAATTTTATTAGGATTATGCCTTTTATTTCTTATTCAAGTCCTATAATAAAGGGGTTAAAATTCCCATTATCATGTATCATCTAAAATACCAGCCTAGCTTGGTTATTCAAACAGCTGAACATAATGAGAAAGTCAATCAGAAAAGTTTATCAACTTGAGATATGCATCTTTCTTTTCCTTCAAGCTCCAACGTATGTAGCCCCTTTGATTTATTCTACCCTTACACCACTCCTCTCATCATAGGTTTCCATAAAGAAAAAAAGAACCCAAGTAGAATCGTCCTGTGACTAGATCGTAATCCAAGGCCTGCAAGAGATTGCTAGTCTTTGTAGCTTTAATGTTTTAGCCTTAGCGTAACAGATTTTTTTTATCCGCATTCTTTATTTCAGATTTGGTTTTCCTCATGGACCCTTTTGTGCTTTCTCTTCCTATCCCAGCATGATGGTTAAAAAAAGTGGGAATCTTACTTTCATGTCATGTGCTTAACAGATTCGTCAGGGCATACTACCTAGGTTACTGGAAGAAATACTATCAACCAGAGTCATGGTGAAACAAGCGATGAAGAAATTGGCTCCAGCACAGCAAGTCCTATGCAGGGTATGACTGGGATCCAAATTCCTATTAGAAGCAAACTCAAGTATTCTGAGTTTTTTTCTGCTTGAATTTACATGGTTTTTCTATTTTTTTCATTTTCTTATGGGAAATTTTTGACATTTTGAATATTGTGTCATTTTTACTTGGCGGTAAATAAGTTACTATGCAGTATCCTGAAGTGGATAATGTGTAGGGTATTATGCTTGTCCAAAAAGTGATCAATTATTGCTGGATTGTCTTAGCAGGTCCTATAATCCACATCTTTATTTTTAATTATTTTTTTTATTTGAGCATGTAAGTACCCGCATGAGGTTATATTATTTATTGCTCAGTGCAAATTTAGCATTTAGTGGTTGTTGCAGGAAATCTTCTCACTGCTATATATGACCTGGACTGGATGAATTGCTTCTCTGACATCTAAACCAATTTCTGTCATGGTGTGCATTTCTAACTTTTGCACGTTGATCTGTTTCAGATATTTAATGCAAGACAGCTTGCTTTAAAGCTGATTGCAAATGTAACTTATGGTTATACTGCTGCTGGGTTTAGTGGTCGTATGCCTTGTGCAGAGCTTGCTGATAGTATAGTCCAATGTGGACGTAGCACACTAGAAAACGCTATTTCCTTAGTAAATGCAAATGATAAGTGGAAAGCTAGAGTTGTCTATGGTGATACTGACAGGTATATCATACCTTTTTACTGTTTAGTGATTTACCTTTTTACTGTTTAGTGATTGGCCATGTAATACAAAAGCAAATCTGTGATCCAATTGATATTAATAAGATCTTTTTTAGTCATTCCTGATTGATGCCGTCTGAGAAATATGGCACGATTAAAAAAAACTGTTAAATTCTAGCGAGTCAGATTTTTGAACTGGATATTTCTATCAGCTTCACTTTCCTGAAAATTTTCTATCCCAACTATGGCTTAAAATGAAATTGTTGATGGCAGGTTTAAGAAGTTAGATGCTGCAAGTGTGCTTGTATCATTGCAACTTGTGTGGTGACTTGCATGTTATTTGCACTTACTTACCTAGACAGTAAAGTTTAGGCTTGTCTGACTTCAGTGATAACTGTTACTTTCTCGGTATTCATTTTGAGCTGAAACTATGTTTAGATGGTTGGATGGGTATTATACTATTATGTAACAAACTTGTGGTTTAGTTGCTTCACACCACCACTCTCTTAATGTAATCATTGTCATAATTTTGAAATTCAATTGAATTTATTCTCTGAACGTGATTTCCACATCAGCTACTAACATTTAAAGGATCCAATTGCACAGGAACACTTAAACACAATTATCTGAATGATTAAACTGACTGGTGCTGCAAAAGTTTTTAGAAAGACTGAATTTTTAGAAATGGTTTTTAATTTATGATTTAACTCTGTTTTTCCCTTTACTTCTAATTTTTTATGTTTGTTTTATGCAGCATGTTCGTCCTTCTCAAGGGACGCTCTATCAAAGAATCTTTCAAAATTGGCCAAGAGATAGCATCTGCAGTAACAGCAATGAACCCAAATCCAGTCACATTGAAATTGGAGAAAGTATATCATCCGTGCTTCCTCCT
Organism: Erythroxylum pelleterianum; assembly: GCA_027563865.1. NCBI lineage: Eukaryota > Viridiplantae > Streptophyta > Magnoliopsida > Malpighiales > Erythroxylaceae > Erythroxylum > Erythroxylum pelleterianum. The sequence continues at coordinate 14,926,282 of JAOQMR010000006.1, read as the reverse complement.
CACCAAGAAACGCTATGTTGGATACAGTTATGAAAGTGCTGATCAGGTTAAACCTATATTTGATGCCAAAGGTATTGAGACAGTTCGCAGGGACAGTTGTGATGCTGTTGCCAAAATAATGGAGCAATCCTTAAGGCTCTTGTTTGAACATAAGGATATCTCTGAGGTGTGAACACTTGCATTTTGTGCATGTCTTTATTCATCTTCATAATGATCTAAAACTTTGTTAATGAATGGCTTTATTTAGTAGTATGTGCTTCCTTGCCAAGCTACATTTGTCAGATTTACAGAAGTCCACAGAAAAATTATTGCTAATTGCCCAAAGTGAGAAGCAAAAATTATTCTGAAAAAGGCCTTCCTCCATAATATCATCATGACTATTGAAGTCATGTGCGGCCCTATCTAGGCATATTTCTTCATATTTTGACTTCTATGAAACTTTTTTTCTTTGCTACAGCTGATCTTGTCCTCTTATATTATTAGGTATGTTTTCTTTTTCTTTGGATTTTAAGTGTCCATATTCCTTGTACAGGTTAAAGAATATCTGCAGCGGCAGTGGGCACGAATTCTATCAGGCAGGGTTTCACTTCAAGATTTTGTTTTTGCAAAGGAGGTTCGCTTGGGTACCTACAGTACAAGGTCATCTTCATCACTGCCACCAGCAGCAATTGTAGCTACTAAAGCAATGAGAGTTGATCCCCGGGCAGAACCACGATATGCAGAGCGAGTTCCTTACGTTGTGATCAATGCAGAGCCTGGTGCCCGCTTGGTTGATATGGTTGTGGATCCGTTGGACCTTTTGGCTGTTGATTCACCATATAGATTAAACAATTTATATTACATCAATAAACAAATAATTCCAGCATTGCAGAGAGTATTTGGACTGGTTGGTGCCGACTTAAACCAGTGGTTTTCTCAAACACCCCGCCCTTCCAGGGAAGCTTTTGCTAAGCGACCATTATCTGTTCAGAATCCTCAAAAAACCAGAATTGACTATTACTATCTGTCAAAACATTGTTTTTTGTGCGGTGAGTTAGTTCGAGCATCCACACATATATGTGATCAATGTGCAGGGAAAGAAACTGCTATTGCTGCAGCTCTTACTGGAAGAACTTCAAAATTGGAGAGGGAGATGCAACATCTTGCTGCTGTAAGTATTACTACTATTCTCTCATGCATTGTACATTGTTGGTGTTTATTGTTAAACGCGCCAGATCCGTGTCAATGCTTCATGTCGTCTATAATTTTCCTAGCATCATTTAGTGGATCGTGAGATATATAGGATACTTGAGGATTTTCAATTGCTATCCTTGAACCGATGTCTCCTCAAATTATTTCGGAAGATTACTACTGCGATTATTTTATCCTCATTTAGCAAATGTTATATGGCATGAATTCGTGGATTGCAAAACTTAGTTCACAACTGAAACATTGGATTAATTGAGACTATCGATACTTTTGCAGATATGCCGACATTGTGGAGGTGGTGACTGGCTGTTGGAAGGTGGGGTCAAGTGCACCTCACTTGCGTGCTCGGTGTTCTATGAGAGACGCAAGGTTCAGAAGGAACTTCAAGGCCTGTCTTCTGTTGCTACAGATAAAGGTTTATACCCAAAGTGTATGGTCGAGTGGTTTTGAATACGTAAATCAATTCAATGCAGAGAAAAGACGATGCTAAGTTATTACTTGTATTTGATCCTGCGACTGAATAGTGAATAGTACTGTTGTTTAGTTTTTTGCATTTACGAACTGTTAGACTATTTTATGTCCCATGTAATTTATAGATTGAGTCCCTTGAAAAGCACCCAAGATAATGATTATTAGGTTTAAATTATTGGGTTTCAAATGGGTCACGGACCTTTTTCTTCTCTCTTCTACTTACCAAAGGACGTGTCCATTGGGAATGCTATATAAGTTGAAACGGCTTATTGAAACGTATGGAAAACATACTTTTTTGAACCATTGAGGAAAACATTAAAGTAAGAAGATGAGAGGAAATAAACTCTTTCAAAGCAATCAACATTTAACGAAAAAGTAATCATGGATACAGGTACGCAAAATCATTTGATCTGTTAAATTGATTTACAATTGGTATCAGAACCATGAATACTACCGTATTGTTTCTGCCGTATATCATGGTTGTTCTATTTGTGATTATATTATGTTGCCTGATGATGTTGCTTCGGTGTTGTTTTTCTTATATTTGTAATGACATTCATGAAAATAAATACAGAAAATATACAGTAAAAGACACCGCAACTCGATGTTTTTCGTTTTCATGATTTTGGTTTTTGATGTTAATAGCCGTCTGTATATTGAAATTACAGAAACCAAAATGGATGTTCATTGCTATTGAGTGATGTGTGTGGGTTAGAGTAAGAAACATATTGTTGAGAAAGAACCGGAAACAGTTTGCTTGATGTTTATGAGGGTTATATTTGTTGCGTTTCTGAAATGTTTTGCGCTGCTTTCATTCATACTGTGGTATGAAATGGAAACCAGAGTATGTTTTTAGTTTTGTGGTATGAAATGGAAACCAGCATATGATTTTCGGTTTTGTGGTATGAAAAGCAACGTAGGAAGACAAATCAAAGAATACAAAATAAAATACAGAAACGAAAAATTGCCGAAGGAAGACAATGAACAGCATCTGGCGCGTGCGCTGCTGGCTGGAGGAGGGGGCTGGCGCGTGCACTGCATGTGCCAGACGCAGCCCCTTGATGCCAGACGGGCTTCTGGGCCCAAATTAAGCTTCTGGGCTGGTTTTTTTATTATAGTTATGGGCCATTAAGGGTTATATTAAGTGAACAAATGATTATGACCCTATTATATGGGATTATTTAATTCATAATTGATTTATACATAATATAATTTTAGAAATTAGTGCCATATTATATATTTTTTGTGGTACTTTCAATATTTTATATTATGTAATAATAGGAATTCAATTTTCCTAATATATGTTGAATGTAATACATGACATTATGGACATTTTGAATAGTTTGTTTGTCACCAAAGTGACCAAACTAATTAAATTAAATTTTGTCATGTATGATAATTGTCCAATTAAATGTTTATTGTATGGAAAGCTTGTTAGTCACCAAAGT
>JAOQMR010000006.1:14833696-14851495 GCA_027563865.1 Erythroxylum pelleterianum | reverse complement strand
TCAGGCTCGCGGAGTGGGGGGCTTATGGTCGGGTCGGCCATTTCTTAGGCCCAAAGTCAGACCCGCAGCTGATGAATAGCTCAGCCCATGCCGCTCGGCCCATGAAGCAACAACGGTAGTATATAAGGCCACCACGCAGGTAACCCTGGTAGGTTTTTTCGGATTTGAAACAAATTGATTCGCAGCTGCTTTCCTACAATACAACAAAAAACTAATTTAAGCATCGGAGGAGCGGGCTGGAGATCCATCTCCGGTGTGCTCTTTAGTGTTTTGCAGATACATTACAATTGAACTTCGCGAGATTCATGGATCCTACCAATGGTGTTCAGCCCCGACAAAATCAGACTGAACCAGGGATAATATTTTGCTATTTTTGATGAGTAATAATTTGAAAATTCTCTTACTAGAATAAATTGAAAATTGAAAAGATTGCTTTTAAATATCAAACGTAAAGCAGCTACTAACTTTTAAATATTTAATATAGAGTAGATAATATTTGATGAATAAACAGTTAACTATATATCATAATCATATATTAAGTTAATTCACTTTGACATTGCGGTTATGATACACTAGTAGGTAATTATAAATTATTTAATTAAATAATTAAAAATAAATTAATTGTATGTATTGAACTAACCTCGTGGGCTGAAAACGTAGAAGTAATCGAACCTAATAATTGAGTGCATGGGGCATTATTTAGAAGAAGGAAAAGGAAAGCATCGATGTTTGTCTAATGTTTGCCGAAGAACTGACGTTAGGAAGGATTGGCGCGGTATGACTTTTCTTCTCTTACCAATTATTGTACTTCCTCCAATTATTTTCTAGTTTAATTGCCCAATAAACGAATAAGAATAAGCAAAGGGGTTCTAGTTCTACAAATAAAATAGGAATATATCATATATGTCAACAATAATGTAAATAAACAAGCCTTCTACGAGATGACGAAGTCAGAAATTTAAAATTAAAGGGTCTAAATATTTTATTTTTTAAAATTTTGAAAGCCTAGTTCACCACTAAATCTTAAATAACTCTGTCATTATATGTGTATATATATATTAAAAATTAAAAATATTTAATTTTGTTAAAATTTAAAGGCCGGTGCACCACCAAATTCCAAGTGACTACGTCCCTGGCTCTACGCACACTCCTTTAGGATATTCTCATTTTTCAATCTACTTTGGACGATGATGCAATTACTTTTTTTCTTTCTTTTCTAGTGGAATTTTGGTCGTGGCATCTATAGAACAACTTTTAAGAATATAATCACAAAGAATGGTTAAAAAGGAGCCAAATAGCACGGAATAAAAAGATGTTACTCTTTGTCGAAATTAAAGAAGAGAGAGCCAGCCGACCAAGGAAGGTTGGTAAGCGATCGCGCTTTGGTGGCCACGTGAAGTCGTGGAGAGAGAGCATATGCCAGTTTCTCAAATTTAATAACAGGATCGAACCTGCTCACTTTATATCTCTTTTAAACATGATATACATTCTCTTGCCAATTTTACTACTCTATATTCGCTGCCTGAATGTTTACGTAAATGAAATGAGTTGTTTTTGTAATAACTCGGAACATTCATTGATAAATTCTTGTACTTTCTGTTGTGCATGTGATATATTCTTTTTAATATTAACTTCTTGTGTCGATCTTCTCATTTTATCTCAATTAATTGATTATTAATATTTTTATAGGGTTAAGTGGATGTTCACTGCATACTTTTTCTATTAAGAATTCTATTTTATTTTTTAGGGTAAGATTATTAAGGAGATAGAATTGTAACTAATTTATTTTTTCAGTTACTAATTATATAGTTTTATAATAAGTTGTATGATATATAAGAATTTTAAGAATTATAGATTTTTGATTTAAAGATTTTATTATTAGTGTTTTTAAAGTTATGTAATGTAGATATTGACAAAAAGGATTGTATGTAATTTAAGAAAATTGTTTCCTAAAATCAATAGTAATCTTGATTCTTGTTGATAAATTGATGGTATTACAAAAGTATAATTTTTCATAATATTATTATTATAATAATTGACATACTAAATAGATTTAATGCTTCCATATGCTATTCTTATTTGTAGAGGTTTATTTAATTTTTTCCAATTGTTTAATAATATTTTAGAATCTATACAAATTGTAGCTCCTATGTCTATATAAGCATTAATTTTTTTGAATAATCACTTGAATAAAAGTTGTATTCAAATTCAGTTGTTGATTATGAAGGTTGGAGGTCATATTGATATAAGGAAGAAATCGTTGAGTTTGTTTCATATTCTGATTCTATAAATTATATTTTGATGCTGAGTTTAAAACATTATTTTTTCTTTAAATTTTGGTTTCTATTTGGACAAGTGTTTGCATAATGACCTTCTTCTTTACATAACCAATATTTACATTTTTTCTTATTTTGAGAGCAATTTTTTTATTTATATTGTCTATAAGTCTTTTTTCTTAAAAAAACTTTTTATAAGGTTTAAATGAGAATTTTTTATATGTGTTTTTGGGATATCTTCGCCATTTATATTTATTATAATTTGGTTGTTTTCTTTATTTATGATGGGTAGAAAATTTACATCCATATTGTTAAGAAACTTCTGAATATTTAGAACAACATAATTGGATATCTTTATGTCGTAATTTTTTTATGTAATTTTGCTTCTAAAAATTTTTGTGATAAATACTTCTTTTGTTATTGTAATAGCACCTCCTAAGTTATAAGCTACTAAATTAGCATTTTGTTTTATTATAAATAATTCTTCTACTGTTTTATTTATTGGATAAGGTAATTTTTGGATAAATATTTGTATATACATTTCTTGTTCTGTATGAGTTAATTTATAATAATATTTTTTAAATTTACAAACATATTCTTCTAAATAATAGATATCACATATTCGTATAATTGTTTATAATTATTGTCTATTAGTTTTTGGATTTCGCAAAAGTCATTAATTTTTTTTGTAATGATATATACTTTTGATTTTTTTGTGTGTTAGAGGTTGTGTCATAGTAATTATTTCTTTTAATTGAATTTTAACATTTGTTTGTCTATCTAATAATTCAGATAATTGTTTAGTAATACTCATAAAATATTCTTAAGATGTTCTGTTATTTCTTTCAGTTGATTCTTAATAATAATTATATCAAATTACCATACTAGATTATACCGGTCGATATCAACTAATTTATTGAAATACTAAAAATAGTCAGGTCAAATATGTAAATTAAAAAAATGAAGAGTTAATTGAAAAATATATTTTATATTTAATTTTTTAAAATTTTAAAAGTAGTTATTACATACAAAAATAAAGTATTTTTATACTAATTTTAATGAAAGATTTGTCAAATCAAAATTTGAAAGTTTTTATAATTTTAATCATAATAGGAAACTAAGATTTAATTATATAAAATTAAAATACTATTTTATTTTTTAAAATATGAAATTTTATCCACTTTTAATCTTAAAATTAGTACAAGTTGTATTCGTAATTTTGTTTAAATTTTAATTTCTATATTAAATGTTCATTGACTACTTCTATCCTTTAAATATTGTTTTTAGCAGGCTTTGCAATTATGTCCATAACCTTAAGCCAACAGGTCAGAACAGCTTGAATGGGTTTTGAAACTCCATCTGTTATGATACTTGAAACTCCTTACTTGAGTAATCACATACTTAATCAATCTAACCAGTAATTATATGCTTAATATGAAGAAGGTGATAAAAGATCCACTTAGTCCATTTAATATTTACTGGAGCTCCATTGACGTGGATGCTAAAGGATATAGTTATAATACACTGCTTATCCTTTAAATGTTTGTTAGTAATTTTTTGGAGTAATTGTGATTCATATAAGTGTCTAATTCCAATGAGAAATCACTAACCATCATTAGTTATACTTCATATTTTCCTAATAAGATGCATAAAATACATTTGAATATTCTTCAATATGTACGAGATGAAAGATTTACATGGAAGTGCTGTGTTATTTTTTAATTAAGGGTGAAATAAAAAAAAAGGAAAAGAAGTAGTCATAAATGCGCATTGACAAAAGTGCTTAGTGCCGTTGCAATTAGTAGAAACAAACAAGGGGAGCTGCTTGTTTCAACCTTTTATTTCTATGTGCCATAACATCTGACTTTGAATTAATTGCCTTTGCCGCAACAAATATTAAAGATTAACCTTTTTGTGGAAGGCCTTTGGCGTTCAGTTATTGGCGCTTGTACGGTTTGCCGCGTACCGGATATTATGTTAGCATTAACTAAACAAAAAATTATCGTATTTATGAGTTAAGATTTTAATAGATCAAGATTCATTTTAATTTTATGGATAAGATAATAAGAAGTTAGAATCTAATCCTAATCCTAATCCAATGGATTAGAAATATTACTTAAAATAAATGAAATTATCTTTTGTATTTATCTTAAAGTTAAAGATTTGGATAATGTGTTTTGCCAAGAAGCTGAGTTGCTTGCTTGTTGTTAATAAAAGCAAAGCCGAGCAGCTGAGGAAGCAAAGCCAAAGCCAAAGCCTATCTTATGGGTAGGAAGGACTAGGACCCACCTATGAGCGGCTGTCTCGTGCCGCATAACGCAACTGCACACGTGGCAGGCGCTTCAAAACCTTACTTCTCCGGTTAAAAATTTTCAACCATCGTCTGTTCTCCTTTTCTATTTTCTTATTCCTTTTCTCTATAAATTGAACTCTCTCCTTACCTAGACAACTACCCCATGCTCCTACCCTCTCTCTCTCTCTCTCTCTCTCTCTCTCACTCAGGTTGAGGTTCCGCCGCCTCCCCCTCCCAACTGCTTCCCTAGTTTTGTTTTCCGCTCTTCATTTCTGGGTTGGATCGTCCCCTTAAGCTTGTGCTTTCTCAGTCAAATCAAATCAAATCTGATTGTTGTTATTGTTTTCTCCCAAGTTTCAGCTTTTTACATTGTTTAAATCAATTCTGGTTTTTGTTTTTGTTTTTTTTTGCATTGTTGTTGGTTTTACACAAGAAAAACCTTCTGGTGTTCTTCTCAGATCTGGATGCAGTGCATATATATTTCTGAAAGTATTTCGGTAATCTTAAGGAAAATCTCCAACAAAAATACTGTGATCACACCATCAGCTCTACTGTTTAGGTTTTGTCAATAATGTCGGCCACCTCAAGCTCTCTCCTTCAACAAGGACCAACCTCCTCTCCTTTTGCCTTACCTACCCAGAGCAATAAACCATCATTCTCCTCCTCCTTATCCTCGTTTGTCACACCGAAGCTTAATGTCGGCGCACTCTCTCGCTGGAGCTCTAGGTCTGTCCAGTGCTTTGCTGCAGGAAAAAGGCCCTCCATCCCCGTAGATACCCAATTCTATGGGACCAAATTGCGATCGGAAAGACTCCTTTTTTGGAAGTCTGACGGGCCTGGTCGGTCTCCGAAACTCCGGGTTGTAGTCCGCTCAGCATTGTCCGGCGTGCCGGAGAAGCCTCTGGGACTCTATGATCCCTCTTTTGATAAGGACTCTTGTGGGGTCGGATTCGTGGCGGAGTTATCCGGCCAGAGCAGCCGCAAAACGGTGAGTGCTTCTTTACGTGTTCCGTATACCCGTTTGATTCGTGTGTTAGGGATAGATATTACGGATGTTCATTCAATTTTTCTTGTTTTTTGATTGGCTTTCATGGAGATATGGATGATGTAGGTGACAGATGCTTTGGAGATGTTGATACGCATGTCGCATAGAGGGGCTTGTGGATGTGAAAATAATACGGGTGATGGAGCCGGAATTCTTTTGGCTCTTCCTCATGACTTCTATAGAGAGGTGAACTTTTATCATTGTCATTTTACGATTTAAAAGAAAATCTTTAATTGTGTGACACCCTTTTTGTTTGTATATGTTGATATATATTTTCAAAATTATTCACTGGTTTACTTTATGTGCCTGCGTCTCCTTCGTTCCAAGATTTTTGTTATCTACTACTACTACTACTACTAATAATAATTATAATAAGTGAATTTATTGAGATGTTCTTTTTGAAAGATTTCTTCCTGTTGAGCAAGGGGATTTTCTTTTCTAATTTTACTTTATAATCTCGTGCATGTGACTGCAAATTATAACATATGAATCATGGTGATGATCCTCCTTGAATTGCACTCAACCAGGTTGCCAAGGATATTGGGTTCCTCCTACCACCGCCTGGAGAATATGCAGTTGGCATGTTCTTTTTGCCCACTTCAGAGAATCGAAGGGAAGAAAGCAAAAATGTGTTCACAAAGGTAATTTATGGTATTAAATTTAAAATGGAGCCTTTATTTAATCTGTTGGCCCTCAATCCTATAAACGTCATCTTGTGATTTGTGTCAAAGGTTGCCGAGTCTCTCGGGCATACAGTTCTTGGTTGGCGATCGGTTCCGACAGATAATTCAGGGTTAGGCAATTCTGCTTTGCAAACTGAGCCTGTGGTTGAACAAGTTTTTCTTACCCCTACTCCTAGGTCCAAAGCTGACTTCGAACAGCAGGTAATGTTTGATCCATTATTTTTTCGGAGACTGGGTTTTCCTCGTTTCAATTTTTGTATGTTCTACTTGATTTCTGCACAAGTGGTCAAATTTGAAAATTCTTGAACAGAAGATCCCTATCTGGGCTAGGAATCTGATTTGTTCAAACTAGATGGCTACTTTGAACTTCTAGTTCTAATGTCTGGCATTCTTAATTCACGTTATACACTGCACTACAGATGTACATACTGCGGAGAGTGTCCATGGTAGCCATCCGAGCAGCATTAAACCTCCAGCATGGTGGTGTGAGGGACTTTTATATATGCTCTCTTTCCTCAAGGTTCATCATTCTCAAAGTTACATAGTTTACTGCAGGATTAATCTTTAGCACTTATCTTAGCAATGTTGTCATTTTTTGTTTTCGGCAGGACTGTTGTTTACAAGGGTCAGTTAAAGCCTGTACAGTTAAGCGACTACTACTATGAGGATCTTGGCAATGAAAGGTTTACGAGCTACATGGCCCTGGTAAATATATTATCCATTCACTTGTTGTTTTATCCACTAACTCATGCTTCAACAAACAGCATGGGAATCACCGGTAACTGAAGGTATGCAAGGTTGAGGAATGACTTCTGAGGCATTGAGGTTTGAATGATCTCTTAAGTTCTTCCACTCCTTGAAAACTATTTGAGTTTGGATGCTGAAGCCTTGGGTGAGTTGGTAAGAAACCTCATTGCAGAAGTAAGTCATGTTTGCAGAAAATTACTGCAGTGCTCTATGATCAGTTGTTTGAGGAGTAAGCTACCAAGTGGTGGTTGATCAGAAAAAAAATTCTTTAGTTAGAATAAATTATTGATTCAACCATTTATTGCATCTGGCACTGCAGTAACAAGATTTTGAAGTCCTGATGTGGGCTTCTGAGCAAGTTGTGTCATCATTTGGCAATTTGAAGCAGGCCAAATTTCAATCTTTGACTCTTCCCTTTTTTGGTGCAGATACACTCAAGATTTTCTACCAATACATTTCCTAGCTGGGATCGTGCTCAACCTATGCGAATCTTGGGCCATAATGGGGAAATTAACACACTCAGAGGCAATGTGAACTGGTCAGTATGTTGTTTACTGGGATATATATTCTCGACATGGCAATTTGTTTAAATGTGCAAATCTATTGAAGGAATAAAATGATAAAATTTGTACTATGAAATGATCCTGAACATTGCTGCTCAGGATGAAAGCTCGTGAGGGTCTGTTGAAGTGCAAGGAGCTTGGTCTGTCAAAAGATGAGATGAAGAAGCTTCTTCCCATAGTGGATGCTAGTTCTTCTGATTCAGGTAAATTGTTTTCATGTTAATTTTTAAAGCCCTAAAATGTTTATTATATAGATTAATTTCTTTTCATGATTCAATAGATTTATGTTTCCAATTCTTTGATTGATAGGGGCTTTTGATGGTGTACTTGAACTTCTAGTTCGGGCTGGACGAAGTCTCCCTGAAGCTGTCATGATGATGATACCTGAAGCCTGGCAAAATGATAAAAATATGGACCCTCAGAGAAAGGCCTTCTATGAATACTTCTCAGCTCTCATGGAGCCTTGGGATGGACCTGCTCTTATCTCATGTTAGCTGCTTCAACATTTTACATGCTCTCCATTTGAAGTTTTACTGCTTTTGCTCATGGTATATTTTTTAACAGTTACGGATGGTCGTTACCTGGGAGCTACACTTGATCGTAATGGGTTGCGTCCTGGTCGATTTTATGTTACTCGTAGTGGACGAGTTATTATGGCTAGTGAAGTTGGTGTTGTGGACATTCCACCTGAAGATGTCCTAAGCAAAAGAAGACTTAATCCTGGAATGATGCTCCTGGTTGATTTTGACAAGCATATTGTTGTAGATGATGAATCCTTAAAGCACCAATATTCTCATGCTAGGTCATATGGAGATTGGTTAAAGAGGCAAAAGATTGAGCTTAAAGACATAGTTAACTCTGTTCTTGAATCTGAAAGGGTTGCTCCAGTCATAGCTGGTGTTATTTCCGTAAGAATTACATTGTTCATTGTTGGATAATTAATTTCTGTTTCGTTATTCTCTACTTTAGTGATTCCTAGTTGTGATTTGTTTCTTCTGCAACTTGAAGGCATCTAATGAAGATGACAATATGGAGAACATGGGCATTCATGGCTTATTGGCACCATTAAAAGCTTTTGGGTATGTAGTGCTGTATGCTTTTCCACCCTCTACTGAGATATACTGAGATTGTTTTCATGGGATACATAATGATTCTGATATTTTTCGATTGACACTATATAGTTATACTGTTGAGGCCTTGGAGATGCTGTTGCTTCCCATGGTAAAAGACGCTACAGAGGCTCTTGGTTCAATGGGAAATGATGCTCCTTTAGCAGTTATGTCTAACCGAGAAAAATTGTCATCTGAGTACTTCAAGCAAATGTTTGCTCAAGTGACAAACCCACCAATTGATCCTATTAGAGAGAAGATTGTGACTTCCATGGAATGCATGATTGGACCTGAAGGTGATCTAACGGAAACAAGTGAAGAACAATGCCATCGTCTCTCACTAAAGGGTCCCCTCTTGTCCATTGATGAGATGGAGGCAATTAAAATGATGGATTATAGAGGATGGAAAAGTTCAGTTCTTGACATAACTTATGCAAAGGAGCGTGGGAGAAAAGGACTGGAAGAGACATTAGATAGGATATGTGCTGAAGCAGTTGAAGCAATTAAGGAAGGCTATACTTTATTAGTACTTTCTGACAGAGGTATTATCCTGTCTCTGTAACTTTTCAAGTGCATTATGATGAAAGCTTTGATCACCAAGTTATTGATCTTTCAAAACTCTCTCTCTCTCTCTCTCTATGCTTCTGCCGTTCCCCAATCTAAAATATGTAATAATTATGCAACTATAAGCTATATGATTAATTTTGTTATTTGCTTGTGTTTGGATTTCTAGCCTTCTCACCTGAGCGTGTTGCTGTAAGTTCACTTTTGGCTGTTGGTGCTGTTCATCACCATCTGGTTAAAAAGCTGGCTCGCACTCGAATTGGATTGATTGTTGATTCAGCTGAGCCACGTGAAGTGCATCACTTCTGTACATTGGTTGGATTTGGTGCAGATGCTATTTGCCCATATTTAGCTGTAGAGGCCATTTGGAGGTTGCAGGTGGATGGAAAGATCCCTCCAAAGTCTACTGGTGAGTTCCATTCAAAGGATGAACTTGTCAAGAAGTATTTCAAGGCTAGCAACTATGGAATGATGAAGGTTCTGGCAAAAATGGGAATATCAACTCTGGCCTCCTACAAGGGTGCTCAAATTTTTGAAGCTCTTGGTCTTTCATCAGAAGTGATTGAAAAATGTTTTTCTGGAACCCCAAGCAGAGTAGAGGGTGCAACATTTGAGATCCTTGCCCGTGATTCACTTCACTTGCACGAATTGGCATTTCCTTCTCGGGCTTTCCCTCCTGGAAGTGCAGAAGCTGTAGCACTTCCCAATCCCGGTGACTATCACTGGAGAAAAGGTGGTGAAATTCACCTGAATGATCCTCTTGCCATATCAAAGCTTCAAGAAGCTGCCAGAAGTAATAGTGTCGCTGCTTATAAGGAATATTCGAAAAGGATTCATGAGTTGAACAAAAGCTGCAACTTGCGTGGGTTGTTGAAGTTTAGAGAGTCAGAAGCAAAAGTTCCTCTAGAGGATGTAGAACCAGCTAGTGAGATTGTGAAGCGTTTCTGCACTGGAGCTATGAGTTATGGATCAATATCCCTGGAGGCCCACACAACACTGGCTATGGCTATGAACAAAATTGGAGGGAAATCAAATACTGGTACGCTTAATATGTGAACATTCTTTCTTTATGTTCTGCATCTGTGATATTCAATTTTTGAGGAAAAATTGAATACAAAAATCATTGTCTTAAATCTCGTGCCCGAGATTTTATTACTTCAATACTTTTGAAGTAATTCTTTATGCTGCCTAATTATCATCTTTTCTTGCTTATATTACTTCAATACTTTTGAAGTAATTCTTTATGCTGCCTAATTATCATCTTTTCTTGCTTATATTTCTCCCCAAATTCAATTTCCTTTGCTTCTCACTTTTATCCTCCTCGAAGGTGAGGGAGGTGAGCAGCCATCTCGCATGGAACCTCTTGCAGATGGGTCGTTGAACCCAAAAAGAAGTGCAATTAAGCAGGTTGCAAGTGGGAGATTTGGAGTTTCAAGCTACTATCTGACTAATGCTGATGAGCTACAGATCAAGATGGCTCAGGTACCTGTTAAATAACCTACCTATGGCTTTGAAGATCCCATTCATGTTTTCCCTTTTTTGGAATTGGGTTTGTCTGTTCCTATTTTTGCCCCTGTATTCCTCTTGGAATAGAGGTTCCTATTGTTTATGGATTTATGTTCATGGCAGATGATGCTGTGTCTGCAAAGCACCCCTGGGTGCATTGCATCTTTAACTGATAGCTACTTTGGCATTTGGTGAGGTTAAATACCAACTGAATCTGTTAATTTTTTGTCAATGATTTTGTTTTGACCATTCCTGCCTTGATTTATAGGGGGCGAAGCCAGGTGAAGGAGGTGAACTTCCTGGTCACAAAGTGATAGGGGACATTGCAGTCACCAGAAATTCTACTGCTGGAGTGGGACTAATAAGTCCACCTCCCCATCACGATATCTATTCAATTGAAGACCTTGCCCAACTAATTTATGATCTTAAGGTATATGTTGAGTTCTTTATATACTTGGGCTTTTCATGACTATATCTATTGTTTCAATCTTTTAGCACAGTTGTCTCACATGCACATGTTTCATGGCCTGAACAACTCTAATGTTCTCCTGAAAATGGAACATACGTGCACTTACTGTTTCATCCTAATACTATTACTTTCCACTGCAGAATGCTAATCCAGCGGCTCGCATTAGTGTGAAGCTGGTATCTGAAGCTGGTGTCGGAGTAATTGCCAGTGGGGTGGTGAAGGGGCATGCTGACCATGTATTGATCTCAGGTCATGATGGGGGTACTGGGGCATCCCGATGGACGGGCATTAAGAATGCTGGGCTCCCATGGGAGCTTGGTTTAGCAGAGACCCATCAAACACTTGTTGCCAATGATCTTCGGGGTCGTACTATTCTTCAAACAGATGGCCAACTGAAAACTGGAAGAGACGTTGCAGTTGCTGCTCTTCTTGGTGCAGAAGAGTTTGGCTTCAGCACTGCACCCCTTATAACACTTGGCTGTATCATGATGCGAAAGTGTCACAAAAACACATGTCCTGTTGGTATTGCAACTCAAGATCCTGTCCTGAGGGAAAAGTTTGCAGGAGAGCCTGAGCATGTTATCAATTTCTTCTTCATGTTAGCAGAGGAGCTTAGGGAGATAATGTCTGAGCTTGGTTTCCGTAAAGTAAATGAGATGATTGGTCGATCAGACATGCTAGAAGTTGATAAAGAAGTCATCCAGCACAATGAGAAGCTGGAAAATATTGACCTTTCCTTATTACTGAGACCTGCTGCTGACATTCGCCCTGAAGCTGCCCAGTATTGTGTTCAAAAGCAGGACCACAGCTTGGACATGGCTTTAGATCAAGAGCTCATAGTGCTTTCTGAAGCTGCTCTGGAAAAACTGCTTCCTGTTTACATTGAAATGCCAATCTGCAATGTTAATCGTGCTGTTGGGACCATGCTTAGCCATGAAGTCACTAAGCGGTACAATTTGGCAGGGCTTCCTGCAGATACTATTCATATTAAACTAACAGGAAGTGCAGGGCAGAGTATAGGAGCATTCCTTTGTCCTGGTATCATGCTGGAGCTGGAAGGTGATGCTAATGACTATGTTGGTAAAGGATTATCTGGTGGAAAAATTGTAGTTTATCCTCCAAAGGGAAGCCTTTTTGACCCAAAAGAAAACATCGTTATTGGTAATGTGGCTCTATATGGTGCTATAAGTGGGGAAGCGTATTTAAATGGAATGGCAGCAGAAAGATTTTGCGTCCGTAATTCTGGGGCAAAAGCGGTTGTAGAAGGTGTTGGTGATCATGGATGCGAATACATGACCGGTGGCACTGTCGTTGTGCTAGGGAAAACTGGCAGAAATTTTGCTGCAGGTATGAGTGGTGGAATTGCTTATGTTTTGGATTCTGATGGAAAGTTCCGATCCCGATGTAACACCGAACTGGTAGACCTGGATAAAGTTGAAGAAGAAGAGGACGTAATGACTCTGAGAATGATGATACAGCAACATCAACGACACACAAGTAGCCAGCTAGCTAGAGATGTTCTTGCAGATTTTGACAATCTTCTCCCTAAATTTATTAAAGTTTTCCCTAGGGATTACAAATGGGTTTTAGCGAACATGAAACAAGCAACAGACTTGAAGGAGGCTGCCAGAGAAGCTGAAGAGCAAGATGAAGCAGAATTGATGGAGAAAGATGCTTTTGAGGAGCTGAAGAAGTTAGCAACTGCATCTCTGAATGGCACATCCATTGAGGTGAATTGTCTTCCCAATCTTTTCTTTCTTGTGAAGCAGGGTACATCTTTACATTCTCTATCTGCTTCCTACGCAAGAAAATAAAAGAAAAAAACCTTGCTTCCCTTGTTTCACATCCTTTTGAACTATGACTCTCTTTCCCTTATGTTATACACCTCCTTTCCTGTTGGCGACTGCATAGTTGAAGCTGCAGACTCCTAATAATATAATTACAACTATTTCCTTTATTCTCTCAGTAATATTATAGTGGAATCTGTTCATTTGTTAACATGAGAAGCTTTTTCAATTATTTCTAATTATTTGACACCAACTGGGTTGCCCAAACATGTCTTTTTAATTTTTTCCTTGGTTGAGAATCAAGAATTTATTTACTCAGTGGCTTCATCAAGCTTTCATTGTTTGGTGTGCATCTAATGTGGATTGATAATTTACAGAAGGTAGCAGCTGAACAAGTGAGGAGGCCAACACGGGTGAGTGATGCTGTTAAGCATCGTGGTTTTATAGCTTATGAGCGTGAGGGTGTTAAATACAGGAATCCTACTGTCCGAATGAATGACTGGAATGAAGTTATGGAGGATACAAAACCTGGTCTACTTTTAAAAACCCAGTCAGCTCGTTGCATGGATTGTGGGACACCTTTCTGCCACCAGGTGGACGCCCTATGGATTCTGGATGTCTGTTAAAATCTTTTAGATGATGACCTTATTCATTTGACCTACTAAAACTGAATGTATCAAATGGTGCAGGAGAACTCTGGATGCCCTCTTGGAAACAAAATACCAGAATTTAACGAGTTGGTGTACCAAAATAGGTGGCGAGAAGCATTGGATCGGCTTCTTGAGACAAATAACTTCCCAGAGTTTACTGGCCGTGTGTGTCCTGCACCATGTGAAGGCTCTTGCGTCCTTGGTATTATTGAGAATCCTGTATCTATCAAAAACATTGAATGTGCAATTATTGACAAGGCCTTTGAAGAGGGTTGGATGAAACCACGGCCTCCCCTTAGAAGAACTGGGTATGTTCCTTCTCTTTTCCAGGATATTTCACGACCTTGAGTAATAGTTGGATGGTCTAACCAAGTACAATTTGTGCCCACAGCTGCCTGTCTATTTCACAATGAGTTGACGAAATGTAAACTAAACTTTCTTGACAGAAACCTCATTAAAATGGATTAATATTGTGACTAGAGACCCCATGCATGAGCTGTTTAAGCTTCTAATAATGGAAATCTGCTTGGATACACCTTTGATTCAGGAAAAGAGTCGCCGTTGTTGGAAGTGGACCAGCTGGTTTGGCTGCTGCAGATCAATTGAATAGAATGGGTCATTTAGTTACTGTATATGAACGAGCTGACCGAATTGGAGGGCTGATGATGTATGGAGTTCCCAATATGAAGGCTGACAAGGTGGATATAGTCCAACGACGAGTCAACCTAATGGCAGAGGAAGGCATCAACTTTGTGGTCAATGCTAATGTTGGAATTGATCCTTTGTACTCTGTTAACCGGCTTCAAGAGGAGAATAATGCTATTGTTTTGGCTGTAGGAGCCACAAAACCAAGGTAATTCAAGACATCTCAAAGCAATAAGAAGTTCATCAAATTTAGAAGTTGTTTCATGGCACAGTAGTTGAAATATTTGGAATGTATCTGTTCTCATCAAGTTTTCTTCTGCAGAGACCTTCCTATACCAGGTCGTGAGTTGTCTGGTGTACATTTTGCCATGGAGTTTCTTTATGCGAATACAAAAAGCTTGCTAGATAGCAATCTAGAGGATGGTAAATACATCTCTGCTAGGGGAAAGAAAGTGGTAGTAATTGGTGGAGGTGACACTGGGACAGATTGTATTGGAACATCCATTCGACATGGCTGTACTAGCCTCGTAAATCTAGAGCTACAACCACAGCCACCACAGACTAGAGCTCCTGGAAATCCTTGGCCACAGGTTTGACTCTCTAACCTTTGCTATACCTATTCAGCATGTGTTAGCATGAACCTTTTTCATATTGGTAAGGGCCTAGAGGTAGCATTTTGAGGATTTGCAAATTTTGTCTTCCTTTACATTTTCCATTAGCAATGATGCGGATAGGTTTGTTAGTTTGCTTTCGTATATGCATATGCCTTCTTTCCCATGTTTGAAAACAGAAAGATATCGTATATTTTGTTGTCCTTTATATTTCCTTCCTATAATCTCGTCAATTCTGCAGTGGCCTCGTGTATTCCGTGTGGATTATGGACACGAAGAAGCTGCTGCTAAATTTGGAAAAGACCCAAGGTCGTATGAGGTTTTAACTAAGCGATTTATTGGAGATGAAAATGGTAATGTTAAAGGACTAGAAATTGTTTGTGTACGATGGGAGAAGGATGCCAGTGGAAGATTTCAGTTCAAGGAGGTAGAAGGCAGTGAGGAAATCATTAATGCAGACCTTGTGCTATTAGCTATGGGATTCCTTGGTCCTGAATCGGTTAGTGTCCTGTTTTACGAATGCCTGAAAAGGATAAAAATTCATTTATTAAGTTTAGCTCAATTTGGAATTACAGCCTATCATATCCAAATGTACTTGAACCAATTGAACGTAGGCTCATTAAAATTTTCCCGTTTGATCTTATCAGAATGTTGCAGACAAGTTAGGCTTGGAGAAAGACAATCGTTCGAACTTCAAGGCAGAATATGGTCGCTTCTCCACAAACGTGGAAGGAATATTTGCAGCTGGTGATTGCAGAAGAGGTCAGTCTCTCGTTGTATGGGCCATATCTGAGGGACGACAAGCAGCTTCGCAGGTTGATAAATATCTGATGAGAGAAGAGGATATTGGCACAAGTAGTGACACTCAAGATGACGCTGTTAATAGGCACCAAGACCTTAAAAAGAGGCATCAAGATAGCAACAAACACAAAGTTATGAGGTAGGTGACCATGATTCTTTTTTCCCTCATAGAGTGCCGAAGAGAAATAAAAGTGAGACACAGACAGATGCGTCCCTGTAGTCGATCAATCATCTTTTGGCTAGCTGTAGGGAGGCATCTATAATCGGACACACGTTGAAAAATGGAGCAGATGTGAGATGGCTTGTGTTTTGGACCTGGTATAGGAGTTAGGAAATTGGGGGGTTTCATCATATCTTTTAAGGAGCAAAGGCTGTTTGAACATCATCTTTTGTTAGTGTTTTGAGGAATAATGTACAGTTGTCTCTAAAATATGTGTGAATGAAATATAAGAGGGATCTCTTTGTTGATGGTTTTGTGCCCTTTGTGTTCGACATCATTGTGCTCATCCTTAAAAGTGCAGCGGCAAGGGCAAGGGGCTCATTCGAGTTCTTGAAACTCGGTCAGAGCTTTGTCTTTAGGGAAAATTTCACTGATTGTAATGCACTAATGAGGAGTTAGAAGAAAGAAGCAAAAGAACTAGGGAGAAATTGGAGCTTGTTAGTAGATGGAAAAATTAGTCACAGTTCTGTTTAACAACAAAACTATTTTGGCTACCTCTAATTGTTAATTGCTTGGACATCATTTTGTATGGCACGGCAAAGACCCTAACAATTGTATCAAAATTTAAATTACATTTGTTAAAAAGAATCTTATGGTTTTGAAAAATAATTCCAAAAGAAGCTGAAGTTAGCAGCTCTGTTGAGCTCCTGTTATACCCTAATCTACCTGTACATCCACTCTGACATTTAGTTTGCTGGCTAAAAAGCTTTAAGTGAGAGGAGAAAATCAGTGGCAAAAGGGTTATTTTCAACCTTGAAGTTTACAAATTCCAACGTTAAAATTTAAGACAATTTGATGTCGTAATTTTCTACTTGACATATATTTATAATATTTTATAATTCTTAAATTATATATTTCTTGTACATTGTTTTATCTATACGCATTGGCTAACAACACCCTGGGATCACCAATCTTTGTCCCTTCTGTTTTCTCTATATGCAATCATTCCGGTTTGCAGATTGTGTACCATAGCATCAAAGCTTGGAGGCTGTTGAACTTACTAACAGCAGCTTCAGTCCACTGTTCTATAATTGGGATCCACACAATTTCACAAGCATCCTTGTGCTTTTCGTAAAAGCCGATGTTTGTGATCTCAACTTTTGATATCTCCACGCTTGAGAAGAACATGAGCACGTTCTTTCTTACTAAATTTAGCTTATTGATTGAAATCTATAAATGCAACGCGTATACAGGAACGAACATCTATACGGTAGAGATCCATGATCTATAAAATACATCATGTTATTGGAAACCAACCGTAGTGGCAGTGGAAATAAAAGAAGAACACTGGATAAGATCCATTGGTCGGTGATCATATGTTCCTGTTAGAGAGTCCACGTTAAGCTACAACCATGGGCCAGCATTCGGGCTTAGCATCATACATCCATAAGGCCCAGCTTTTATTTCTTGTCTTTATCTGCTTTTGTCCCTTTTCTCCTGTTTGCCTTTGTCTCTGCCTATGTACACTTTCTTGCCTTTGCTTTTCTTTTGTACAGCCTGCCTTTGCTTTGTACAACCTGCAAACCAACAATTCGTTATTCACAGGTTTGACAGGACTTTCAACCAATAGCAGTAGGATAGCTTCTGTATATATTTCTCTCTTTGTTTTAATGCAAGCATGAAGGAAATACCTTTCATCATTTCTACTGTGTTATCTTTCATGGTATCAGAGCCATCTCATTCGCCTACCCTAACTTGAAATGTCAAATATAGCAGATATTAGTGGCATCAGTGCCACACACATACCAGTAACCCAAGACCATGAACCCTACTCTGTCACAAATACTGAAAACCCAGGTGTTGTGCTAGTCACAACACCTTTCAATGGCA
>JAOQMR010000006.1:14793132-14810549 GCA_027563865.1 Erythroxylum pelleterianum | reverse complement strand
CTGTACAGATATGGAAATATAATCCTACAGATATGGAAATATAATCCTAGGATCCTACATATCTACAAGATACTGCTATCTAATTTAAATAATCTGATTATGATCAGATCATAATATTATGAGATATGCATATCTTTGACCACAGTAATTGTACTAATCTTCTTAAAAAAGCATGATTATGGTCATTAGGAAATTAGGAGCAGACATGAAATGAATAGAATGTAAATAAGTAACAAAGAAGTTTAGTTGGTAAGAGTACAGCTGGAAGCTGATTGGTTGCTTCTAATGCCGTAGAAAATAGTAGAAATCAAGAACAAACTACAAATTTCAGACTGAGACAGTAGGAATTGTATATGTGGTTAAAACAGGCAGGTATCATTCCTATCATTATAGGAGTCTAAAATTTGGCTGGAGCGTAAAAAGGCTCTTGGATTACTTGAACTTTATATAGCTGGTTATGTAGGTTTGTAATGCTATGTGATGAACAGCTTTCATTATGTGTAGAACCTGTTACCCTTGTTTCAAATTTACTGTGAGTGAAGTTGGCGGTATCTTTGTACGATAACATTTTACTATTTCTCATTTGTAATTTAGGTTGAAGAGAGACAAAGAAACAGTTTCCGAATGGATACCCTGTTTGTTCATTACTCCCATCCTTTGGCAGTCACAATGACTTCTTTTTCAGAACAGAATGATCATAAAGAATTGCCAGGATATGAAACCCAAAAAAAAATTGACCCTCAAATCAGGTTTATGTTCCCACTTTTTCAGTGCTTCTGAATGCAGCACTTCTAGTCATTGCTTTTCACTTTTCTGTTTAACTTGAGTGATATTGAAATTGGTTGTTTCATCAGCATTACATATTATGGAATTCATAGTTTTGCTATTTTCGCTGCTTTCCTGTTATTGTAAAATTTGTTGTCATTTATTGTAAATCTACATGAAGGTAAACATTTTTGCACAATTAAAGCTGCAAGACAAGGGGAAATAAGTGCTTTGTTTTTGACAAATTGCATGAGTTGAAAAAGAAATATAAAAGGTTCAAATTCAGCTATGCTCTATTGGAAATTTGTGCACATATGGACAAACATCGTTTCATTCTGAAATAAAAATATATTTGCAGTCTTGTATTATACCTGTTGGTGCCATTCTCCATTTCTGTGAATCAATTTCTCAATGTCCTGTCTTGTTTGTGGTTCTCTGTTCTATATTGAGTGATTGAGAAGACATCTTTGGATTCAAGGACTCCTTGTCTATTGCTCTCTATTGTTTTCCTTTTTCTTTTGCATAACCTGCTGTTACAATTCTCATACTTGAGGGTGACAATCTGTTTTCTCAATTCCTTACGGGACCAACTAAATGGCCAGCAGTTGGTGGCCTTTAGTGGCCATCACTGCCAAATAAAGAAACTTTTCTTAAGTTATGTTTTTTGCTATTTATGGTATTTGTGGCTACCAATATCAATTGCGCCTCATAGTTATTTTCCTGTCTTTATTGATTTGAGGTGCGGTTACTTTCTCAAAAATTTTCCTGCTAATGAAATCTTCTATTGATTTTATATTGCGAACTGATCTTCTGATTTATCTTTAATGTTATCGAGTGGTTAAAATGCCATAAGTCATTTCCATAATTTTGCAAATTATAGATGATTTAACACATTTATTTCAATAATGTAGTGGTGGAATGAATGGGTATATTTGTGTTTCTGTTGATCTGGTCCAGCCTGGGGAACTTTATTCACCTATTGATGGCATGCCAGTGATTACAAACAATCAAGTGTTGTAAGTTTGTTGAGTATAACAATGTTACTTTGTTTACTGCATTACAATCCCATAATCTCTTTTTCTGTGTTTTTTTTTGTCAGATCTGTTTTCTACAGATACCCTAAATTTCATCCTCACTGTCCCAGGCTACCAGCAGGAGTGGTTTTGCCCCATACGGTGTGTTAGTTATGTTGGAAACTTAATGAGCCCCTTAACTATTGTTTATACTGATTCTGTTTGCTCATTTTTGCTTGCCATTTTTGTCAGCATATGAATAAGTCGTATAATTTACCACCACACCCTTTTTGGCATGAAAAGTCAGTTTCCAGAAATGTGCTTCTTCCAAGGTAAGACTTTGTAACTAGACGTGGAAACTTGTAGCTATTTTGAGGTGGGAACATCAGTTGGCCAATAATGAACCATCAATTAAGCCACAAAAGGCTGTTAATGTTGTGTATTATCTGCATTGCATTTAGTTCTTTTCCTCTTTGTTCTTATCTTGTGATTTTTGTAACGCTAGCATTTTCTATTCAATACCTGTTTAAGCATTGACGTGGCTTATGTGCTGCTTATGATAATGTTTCTCTGATCTTAGTGGATATGGGTCAGTACCGTTTCTTATTTATGAAACCATGATGAAAATATCAAAAGTTTATAGCCCTATTATCTTGATTACTTGTTTCATTTTTGTGCAACAGTTCCTATTTCGTTTACCTGTGTTGACTTGTGATTTTCTGGTCTTGGTAAGGCCAATTTCTCAGTTGGCTACAGGCTCTCAACTATCTAAAGCGACTCAACTGTATTCCAAATGTGGTGCTATTAAGGATCCAGGTTCTAGCCTGGGAAAAAAGGAAGGAAAAGTCAAACCCAACAAAAGTGGATCTGATAATGACCCACATTTTGCCACGACATTTAAGAGTTGCAATTCCACAGAGCTGATGGGTTATCAAGGTGACAGTGCTGTTGCAAAAGGGATAAAAGAAATAAAATTAGTGAAATCCAACAGGCATGCTGTTAATGCACAGAACAAAGCGAAAATGTTGGACAGTTGTATCATCATGAAACGGATGGAAGTTGGTGAAGATGGAGAAAGTAAGAAAGCAGTACCAACTAAGAACAAAAAAATGAAATCTGGGAGAAGTGAAAAAAGCAATGTTGAGCAAGTCTCATATAATGTTACTCAGGATTCAGAGAGTTGCATTCTTGAAGAACATAAAACAGTTGTTAATTTTGTTCATCTGGCAGAAGAGGGTGCTAACATAGAAGGGATATCTAATCAAAGAAAACAAAAATCTAAGAAGAATCAAGGATATAGTGATTCCATTGCAAATAGCAGTGCTCAGGTGGGGAGTTGCGTTCTTATGAAGAGTAAATGTGATGTTTTACATGCAAGTGTAAATAATGCGACTATAACCACAACTAACCAAGCAATACTGAAGGAAAGTGAACATAGCAATGCAGAGAAATCAGAGATTGGTAGCAGTGAAATGCAGCAGGAAGCTGAAGATGATGCTATTATCAATGTGACGATGGAAATGAAAACAGAAGTGAAATCCAGGAAAAGGAAAAGGAAGTCTGAAAAGAAGCTAAGTCTGAAATCCAGGAAAAGGAAAAGGAAGTCTGAAAAGAAGCCAAATCAAAGTGCTGGTAGCATGGATAACATTAGTCAGGATCTTGGGGATTGCATTCTTGGGGAACAAAATCAAGCTGATTGTAACCAGGCAGGAGATCAGGCCTATGCAAACATCACTTTGGAAGTGAAATCCAGAGAGAGAAACCAGAAACCTAAAAAAGCTGACAGTGTCCCATATAATGATGTTGAGAAATTGGATATTTGCAACAATGTCAAGAAATCAGAGACTCTTGTTAAGGAGCAGCAGGATGCTGACAATGTCCGTACTGATGCATACGAGCTGAAGAATGTTGAAACAGAAGTGAAATCCAATAAAAGGAAACAAACATCTAAGAAAAAGAGATATAGAAGACAATTGTGTCAAAATTAAGGGAGTTATGTGCTGAAAGAACAAGATGGAGGTTCTGGTGACCGATTGAGAACTGATGGATGCGGAAATCATGATAATTCTATGAAATTAGAATTTGTCCCTGGGGAACATGGAGTAGGTTAAGATGATTATTGAGATTCAAATGCACTGGAACTTATATCCAAAGTGAAACCTAAGAGAAAGAAGTGAAGATCAAAGAAAGGAAACCTCAATGAATTTATTGGTCTGCTAAATTAGTAGTCTAGAGGAAGGGGTGTATGATATTATAGGAACCTGGGAAGGAGGATCAGGATCTGGCATTTACAAGATACAGTGAAAACCACACAAATACCAGTGCATTGAAGGATCCAAACAGAGAGTTGAGAAAGAGCTATAGGGTTTCATATAAATATATATAGGGAGTGATGCTTATTCATAGAAGGGGAAAGATAATTGGTGTTAAGTTTGATCAAGTGGAGATTAGTGTTCATGTGAAATTTAGGCAAAGTCAGAGGACCAACAGAGTCCAATGGATTCTGAAGCATTGGTATTCTCGCTGAATCTAATGTGTATTCAATCCTTTTACAAAACATTATGGTCTTGAGTATATTGCAGAATAGAGGCTGAACTACAAGAACTGGCAAATGGTGCAACACAAAAGACTGGTGGACTCTGCTAAAGTTGCTTTTAATTGAAATTATAGTTTTGAAGCAACATTTTTTTTCCTTGGTTGTCAAGGGTTCTTCGGATACATGCCATTTATTCATTTAAGAGTGGGTATATTTCTTCTGAGATTTTAGAAGTTATATTCAGTATGCTTGATCTGAAACAATATCTATGCATTTCATTGGAATGTTAAATTTGTCTTCTAAAGTATTTTATTCATTTGATGTAGAGTTATTATCTATATGGATCAGTTTGTGATAATATCATGAATCTTGGTCCTAGTTAAGTATGAGCCTTATGTATTGATTTATGGTCACAAGGAGCAGCTTTCTGAGAACATAGTATTTTCACGTGACCACAACTACTGTAGAGCATACCAGCAATAGAAGATAGCAGCAGACCAGAAAGCAGGTAGTGTGCTTTGAAGCTCATCACAAATGCACAGCTAAATTAGGAAAATTTAAATAGGGTTGGATGATCTTCAATACTTTTGTCTATAAAAGGCACCGGCTAAGGTAGTTGCTTCAGCTACTCGGAAGTGGCTTTCTGACGTTCCCGATCCATTTCAAACTTCCATCCTAGAATGTCAACCACTAAATTGACTAGAGAAGTACACAGTAGGAATGATGGTAAGTTAAAGATTCCGTTAGGCAATAAAAACAGGATAACTTATCAAAATAATCATAGCTTGAAAATGCTAAGGATAGCGATTGCGTGAAAACTATTATGTTAATGCAGTTCAATCTACTCTGCATGGATCTCAATGGAGGCAAGCGTTAATCATGAGCATGACCAAGAGCTAGTAATATCAACAGCTAGAGATCAACGGTTCCGAGTTCTCATCTCTTGATTCAAAAGCTTCTTCATTAGACAGATTTGAATTGTTACATGTGATAAGCACTAGAGAATTGTATTTTGCAAATAGGAACAATGTGTCTCATATGACTGAAAAAATGGCCAATAAATTGGTCTAAACTTAATTGTCTATTCAAGCCCCAGCTCTTAATGTAACATGTTAGATCATCGGATAGCTATAGATACACAGATCATACAACCTCAAAATCGTGTTGGTCTTCCGTGAAGTACATCAACTCAAACAAATCTGTCATCATCCATTCAAACTAGACAGAGAATAAGGAAGAAACACTCTGCACTAATTGACGTAGGGCAGTATTTGTACGAGCTCGAGGAAGCTAAAAACTAGGTTATTTAATAGATGGACATTAAATTTAAAAATCTATGAAAAGCACCTAAGGCTAGGAAAGAATGAAAGAAAGTCTATTAATGAGAACAGCGGTGATCTTGTCATGTTTGCTAGGAGAGAGGAAGCTTTCGGACCTCCTTTTTAAAGGACTAATCCTTTACGAGAGAATTGAACCTGTCTTCGATATTAAAGCATGATGTCTTAACCATTGGATGAAAGGGGCCAAAAGCCATTCTTCCTATACCTCAGCTCACCTCCGCTATGAGAATAGAGATGCTTCAGGGCGTTTAGTTACATTTCTATTTTTTTTTTTGTTGTATTTTCCGTTTTCCGTTTTTATTTTTAGTTTTTAGTTTTTGTTTTTTTTCCAAATAAAAATAAAAACTTGTTTCGTTGTTAATATTAATGTAGTTATATTTTTATCATTGATAGTAATTACATATTAGATAAAACTTAAAGATACATTATTTTTAATTAAATGATTTATTTAATCTCTTATCTAATATTTATTAACAAATTATTAATAAAATTATGTTATTTTAATAAATTAAATAATTTAAAAATAAAAAATTTATTTTAATTATTAAATCAAATTTTATTTGAATGTTTATATATTTTAAATTTAATTATATTTATTAATAGTTATTAAAATTTAATTACATATAATTTAAAAATTAAATTATTAATAATTTTTATTGATAACTAATTTTGATTGATTAAATATATAATTTTGAATTAAATTACTCATAATTTTTATTAAATATTAAATATTAAATAATATATATTTAAATGATAGTAAATTAGATTATGACAAAAATAGAAAGAGGAAACAAAAACTACTTTTTATGATTTTGATAATTTTTGAAAACCGGAAGAAATTAAAACCAAAGCAGAAATTAAAAATTCAAGCAAACATGTTTTTTACTAAATTTGAAAGCAAAAATAGAAAACTAAAAATAAAATGAAAACAAACACCCCCTTCATTTTATTGTTAGTTTATGCCCTACAATCAATCTACTTGTTGTAGTTTAGTAACAAAATAATTTAAAGGGATAAAGTTCATGAGATAATTATACATTGTAAATAAAATTATAATGAGATTACAATTATAAGATTCATATTACATTTATATATTATCCCTAAATTGTTCTTAGTCATTATTCTATTAAGATTGAACATTAATAAAATGTAAAAAGACTAGCACATATTATGCTTTTCCTAGTCTTTATAAAGGAAGCAATCATAGGCTAAAGTATGGAAATACTTAAACAAATGTGTGAGTATTTGTCAGAGAACATGTTCAATGAACTAGCTTGATATGAAAAATCCATTTGAAATATTACTTATATGTCTATGAAAATTCTTATTGTGATGATTGTATAACTGATCCTTCAATTTAAGGTCTCTAAAGTTATCTTATAAAGGAATTGCTATATTTTGATACCACTTATGACCTATTCTAATTACGGTTAGCTTATTCGGTAGCCGTTGGATGTAGCATGAATTATATAGAGGTAGTTGAGTGAATAAGATAGTATTCATCACCATAAAGCAATTAGGGAGAATCTGTTGCACTTGATTAGTATTAATTTGAGAAATTCTTGGCCATGGTGGAATGAATTTTGTAAATAGTTTACAAATTTCATTAATTGAATTAATATTTAATGGTGGTTGGACTCAAAATATATTAGACATTAATTTCATATTCTATGTCTAATCAGAACATTGTATAATGAAATGATTGAATTATACAGAAAAATCAAGCATGAAAAGGTTAGTCAAAACTACTTTAACGTTCCTAAATATTTGGGTGGTCATGATGCATTGCTAGATGTCAATCTTGATATATAATTATACATTGTTTAATTAGATTTAAAGATAAATTAAAATGAGTTTTAATTTATCTAATTCTAATTATGAATTAGAATTATAATTTATAATCTTTGCTAGCATATTTTAATTTATCTTTAATTCTAATTATGAACTATAATTATAATTTCTAATCATTGCCAACATATTTAGGAATTTATAAAGAATGTGTTGAAGAGAACAAATATATTTTATTGGGCTTGATCGTAAAGTTCGAGAAACTTTATGATTCAATATAAGATATTTAATAAATAAGGATCAATATGAGATATTGGATCTTATTTGAGCATAATTGATATTTAATTAGAATTAAGCTTTGGACATGTTAGTAATTTAATTGAAGTTAAACTCTAATTTAAATTAAACTTTAATTAGAATTATCTATAAGTCTAATTAAAGTTTAATTGAAATTAAAGTTTAACTTCAATTAAATTACTAACATGTCCAAAACTTATTATAAATAGCTTAAGCTCTAATGGAGTTAACATTTCTTGCTTAACCCTCTCTGTAAGAGTTACAAAGTTTTCTCAACCTGTTCTGTGAATATCGTTAAAGGCCAAATATTTGTGCAACTATGGTAGTTGAGATGAACCAATTTTGGAAACAGTTTATAGGATACGACAAGAAAAAGATCAAGCTTCAAAATAAGGTATGAATTAAGATTCACGTTTTATTATGATTTATGTATTAATCATTTTATAAAAATTAAAGTAATCTTGGTTTTCAAGAAATCAAAATACAAAAAGTTTGGTAATTATTCCGCTGTGGTTGGGATTGAATCCCACCCCAATTTTCCAATGATGATATCAGAGTAAACTTTTAATTCTATAGTTTTATTAAATTCGCTTGATTGTTGTTGATTTAATTAAAAATACTAAGGCTTAAAATATTTATTATTAGTGAATTTGTATAATACATATAAAGATTAATTAATCAAGACCTCATGTTCTTGATTATGAAAATTTGACATACACAACCTTATCCTTTTTTGGAAAGCTTACAATGTAAATTGTATTTGTTTTGGAAAACTATTTTTTTATCGTACTCTAGATATTGTATTTTTGCATCAAATATGATAGGTGCACTTCCCTATAATCTTATATATAATAATAAAGAGTTTAAAAACACACATCAATATGAAACACCCAAATTAATGGATAAAAAATGGCTCTATAAGGCTAAGATTGTTCCCATTCTTATTAATGGATTGACAAAAGTAACCTTTGAAGTCATTACTTATGGCTTTAATCACCACGTGGGAGAATTTAGGATAGAATTTCCTAATCTTAAGGAACATGAAAAGGAAATCACTTTGAGGAGTGGAAAGTAGCTAACAAATGGAGTTAAGGGAGAAGTTGAAGAGAGAATGTTACTGAGGAGGAAGAAAGGAAGAAGGATAACAAAGGGAAGAAAGAAGTGAAAAATATACCAACTATACCAACCTAAAAGTTTGATTTGAAATAAAATAAAAAAGAGTAGTCCTAGAGTACTACTAGAGCCAGATCTAAAAATAAAATAAATTTTGATTTGAAATTTAAGAGAGAGAAATCTAAAAGTTTTGAGAATGTAGCTTCTAGATATAATAACAAGATAGGAAGGACATCGCACTATAAGGGATTATACTAGACCACCACTCGCTGGAACATAATCTAGCATTACTAAGCCAAGATTTTAGGCCAATAACTTTAAGATAAAGCCCAACATGATTTATATGATTCAATATTTTATGCAATTTGATGATTATTAGATAAGGATGTCAATAGACACATCACTAACTTTTTAGATATTTGTAATACTTTCAAGGATAATAGAGCTTTGAAAGATGCCATTTGACTAAGTTTGTTCCTTTTTTACATTGAGGGACAAAGCTAAATAATGGCTGAATTCATTGCCTCTTGGATTTATTACATCCTTGAAAAGGCTTATGGAGAAGTTTTTCGTCCAATATTTTCCTCCACATGAATAGTAAAACTTAAACAAAAATTTTCCACAATTGTAGAATAAGACATTATATGACATCTAGGAGAGAAGGAAGCAGTTATTAAGAAAGTTCCAGCATCATACACTCCACTTAGGATTATAGATGAAAATATATCATAGTAGGTTTAGTTGCCCAACTAAGTAGTTGATTAATGCATTTTAAAGAGGGATTACGACTTTAAAACTCCCGAGGAATTAAAAGAGCTCATCAAACATTGTAATGAATGATTAACATTGGGGGAAATTAACATTAAAAAAAAGTCTCATCTATAATGTTGACATGGTGATAACAATATAAGCCAAGTTGGAAGCTCTGAGTAGAAAGATAGACACTATTGGATTAGTAGCTCAATTAGCATTAGTGATGTATTTATGGTGGTGGACACCCCATTCATAAATTTCAAATGCATTATAACATTTGGCAACAAATTGAGAAAACTAATTTTATAGAGAATTGGCCTTAAAATAATGCCTATAGTAACACTTATAATCTAGGGACTATCCTAACTTTCCTGGAAAAATCAAACTCCACCTGTATTTCTTCGATAATAGTACTAAGAAAGGAAGCGAAGCATCAAAGAGCTTATGATAAGATTCATTAGTGTATTCGAGGCTATCTTCCCAAGTACTAAAGTGTTCTTTTGAAACCAAGAAGTCTCTATCCATAACTTTGAGGATGAGATTAGGTAGTTTACTAAGCTTATCTCTAGAAAGCAGCCAAGTACTTTGC
The DNA here is from genome assembly GCA_027563865.1 of Erythroxylum pelleterianum. Classification (NCBI taxonomy): domain Eukaryota; kingdom Viridiplantae; phylum Streptophyta; class Magnoliopsida; order Malpighiales; family Erythroxylaceae; genus Erythroxylum; species Erythroxylum pelleterianum. The sequence continues at coordinate 14,800,355 of JAOQMR010000006.1, read as the reverse complement.
CTAACAAAATTGAGCCAAACATGATGGAGCATGTAATATAGTTAATTTAAGGAGTAGAAAGAAGTTAAAAGGTAAAAAAGAAAGAGAAAGAAAGGAAAGAGAAAATCGCTTGGTAAGAAAAGAAGAATGTAAAGAAAGAGAAAGAAAAATAAGAGGAATCAAAGAAGGATAGGATGGAAGATAGGATGAAATGTAAATTGACAATTCCGTAGCTAAGTAGAAAGATAGAAGGAAGATAAATTTAGTAAAGTTTAGATAATTTAAGTAATTACTTATTAACATCTTTTTTTTAATTAAGGTCATTTATAAGTGCTAAAATATGCTAAATACTTAAATAATCTTGTTTTTAACAAGAAAAGGATCGAAGAGTTATCAATGGCTATTCTAAGTGAGGAGTACTATACCATCCTATAAAACAAGCTACCCTAGAAGATTAAAGACTCAGGGAGTTTTCACTTTCCCTTGTAATATTGATAGTTTGTCAATTAAAAAGAGTATTTGTAGATTTAGGAGCTAAAATTAATTTTGAATTAATTTTATGTAATGGTGCTTAGACAAAAGAAGCATAATAACTTTAAGCCACTATACTATGAAAATAAAACCTTGATAGATGCATAAGAATACTACACCATTGTGAAAAGGATTTCTTAGTAGTAGTCTTTACGTTTAATAGTTTTTGCTCATATCTTATCTTGTCTAAAGTTATAGTTTACACATATCACTCAATAGGAATGTACTTTCTTTTAAAAGTGATTCTAAACCTAGATCAAATAGGTGGATTATGTTATTACAAGGGTTTGATTTGAGATCAAGGATAAAAAGTGACTAAACATTTTAGTAGCATAAAACTTATCTAGCATTAAAAACTTTAATAGGGAGGATCTTTGGATAAAAATTATGAATTGATTCATGATTGGGATATGTAAGGAAAGACATTATATCCCTAGTTACCCTAGCTATTTGTTATGAAACTCCTCCTTCTACAGGTATATTTGAACATTAAACTTCTTTACCTTTAGGAAATACTCAAGATACTTTAGAGCCTAATTTGGTAAAATCTATTCCCTTAATTTGTGAAGATTCAAGTTTAAGTAATGATAGCCCCTTCATTACCCTTTTGAACAATATATCTAGAACCAATTTCATCCTTTCTACTAAAAAAAGATCAAAAAGAAAAAAAAAGGGCTCAGGCTCTCCTCTAAATGAATTTCCTCTCTTAGAATGTAAGAGGGTTTAATAGCCTAAAAAACAATTACTACTTAGAGATTATCTTTGTTCAATAAAACCCACTTTGATGGGTCTTTTAGAAACCAAAATGATAGAGAGTAACTACAACCATCTTGGTTTTTTGAGAAATAAATGGTCCATTATCACAAACTATTGTGCCCATCACTATGGGAGAATTATAGTAGCCTATGGACCACTTGTAAGAGAAGATTTGCATTTTAGTTACTTATATTTATTCCTTTTAATTGTTTTCTTTTAAAGAAAGGAATTATAGAGAAAGTTATAGGATATTTATATAGTTAACTAACGATTTTGGTTGTTGTAATATGATTCTAACAATATCTTGCATCCTATGTAAGCAAAAAAAAAAAATTGCAGGTGATATAAATCTCTTTGATCATGAGCTTGGAAAATGCATGTGTAATATTGAAGTGGTAGACCTTAAAATTGAAGGCCAATGCTTCATATGGTCTAATAAGTAATAAAACGAATGGTTCTTAAGGAAGAAATTAGATAGATCCATGATTAACTTACAACTAGATGACCATTTTCCTTGAAAGCCAGTCAAAATTTAACAACCCCTTTTTTATATTGCATTCATGTGTCCATTCTCAATTTGTCAACAAGAGTGAAAATCAAATTCCCTTTAAAATTTAAAAATAATTTGGTGAATGATGAAGGATTGAAAGAAGCTATCATCAATGACTTGAATCACTCCATTTAGGGTCCTAACTTCTTTTTCTGTATGGGGAAGCTTAAGTGGATTAAAGATGAGCTCAAATAGCTCAGTTAGTCTGGATATATTAAAACATAATCTTTAGTGATTGAGGCTAATTGAAAGCTGATTTAGATCTAATAGATCTAACTTCTTCTTATTGATCCGTTAAGGATGCTTTTATAAGGAAAAATTAAAATATAATTATTTCCATCTAAGAGAAGATGGTTGTGTTACTTTCTCTCAAAATGAACTCATGTAAGAAACTTTTGATTACTTCTTTAAGACCTTAAGCTTATCTATAGACTCCCTTCTTTCCTTGTAACTGCTAAATTCCTTCATCATATATAGGATTCTAGAAGCTAAAGGAGGGGCTATTTCTCTCCTTTTAATTCCTATTATATGGAAATAACATTGTCTAGCCTTAAACTAGACAAAGCATCATATTCTGATGGTTAATACCTTTTCTTCTAGAAATGCTAGTATTTAACCAAACATATTATGAAAATATTTATGTTGGAATTCTTTAATAAGGGCTCCATACTAAAAGACATCAAAAAGACTTTTACAAGTCTCATTCCTAAGTTGGAAAATCCTTTTTCCCTAAAGGATTTTATACTAAACTCATGTTGTAAAACAATTGAAAAAAATCATTTTAAAGTTTCTATCACCTATACTTAAGCTAGTTCTTAAGCCTCTCATCAATATTTCTTAAGGAGCATTTATAGATGGGAGACATATAAGGATAACATTCTCTTTGCAAAAAAATTATTTAAGAACTATACCAGAAAACATTCCTTTAAAAGTTGTGTAATTAAGTGGACTTTCATAAGGCTTTTGTCTCTATCAATTGAGAATTCATCAACAATACTTCTTGTGCATTCAGGTTTCCTTTAAAGTTTGTTAAATGGATTGAGCAATGCATTACATTTGTATCTTTTGTCATACTTTTCAATTAAGCTCTAAAAAATCTTATTGAAGGGGATAAAGGGTTAAGTCAAGGAGACTCTTTAACCCCCTACTTATTCTCCTTAAGCATGGAAGTATTATCTAGACTTATAAAGAAAGTGATCAGTGTTGAAAGGAACTTTAATTTTAATAACAAATTTAATAAACTAGGCATTTATAGTTTTTCATTTACTCATGACCTACTTCTTTTGTATGGAGACAACCAATGGAACATTCAAAGAGGCTTCATGTTTGGAAATGAACAAAGAAAAGAGTCATGTTTATGTCTCTTCAGTCGCTTCCCACTTGTCAAACTAGATCTCCAATCTCACCGTTCTCCAAGTAAAAAAACCTCTAATTTACTTATCCTTATCTCTAAAAATGACCTACTTATTCTAAATTTATACCTCTTATTATGAGAATTCAAAATAGGATCGATAGTTGGTGTAATAAATACTTTTTTATTAGAAGGATCCAATTGATAAACCTAATTTTAAACTCATTTTATACAGACTGGTTATCTTATATTATTTTTCCTAATAGCTTGATAAAATAGCTTCATATGATTTAGAGGCATTAATAGTGGCTATGTTGTTAAAGTATTATACAAGAATGTTTGTTTACCAAGAGATGAAGGAGGGCTTAATGATATTACTTTACAGCTAAGCAGTAAAATTTTGATGATCAAAATAATTTGGAGGATTTTGGTCGATAAAGAATCCTTTTAGGTTAAATGGATTCACTCACATTACTTAAAACTTGAAAATTTCTAATCCTATGTTCCAAAAATGTCACATATCTTAGTTGATGTTTCATACCTTCAAGCTCAGACAATAAATAAGATAGTGTTTCAAACATAGACTAAGGGATGATATTACAACTAACTTTTGATTAGATAATTGTCACTAATATAGATTAATGCTCTTTAACATTTTAGAGATCACATTCTACTAATGACAACTACTAATAAGGTGCTTCTAGAGACAAACTTCAATCTTAATTAAAGCACTAGATAAGAAGTTATGGCTATTGATCCTAATTTTGACTCTACCGTGAATGATTCCATTATCTAGTTCAAACACCCTTTAGGTATTTTATCAAACCACTCTTGTAGACATGCAATATGGAATAGAGCACCTAGAGTGTATTGGTATAAACTATTTTGTTTTCAACAAGATATTATAAAGATTTCGTTCATCCTTTGGCTAGTTGTTAATGAAAGACTCTCAACTAGTATCAAAGCACATTATAACATTAATATCTCTACCAATGGTTGCTTGTGTTCCTCATATCATGAATCTATTGTGCACACAATTTTTTAATATGAATACTATGCTTTCTTTTTTTATGAAGTCCTTAAGAAACTTAACTTATCATGCCCACATAATGCTTAGAAGGATATTCTAATCTGGATTACTCAAAGAAGATGGATGAACAAATAGGAATACACTAGCTTTAGAATTATCTTTGGAAAATTAGTGTATGATATATGTAAAGAGAAGAACCTTATAATTTTTAAGAGACATTAAAGCATAAATATTAGGTCATTTTGAAGATATCTATGAAGATATTTTCATAAATAATGAAATAACAAACTTCCTTGCATATGTTAGCCAAAAAAAGGTTGAGAAACTAATTGGTTTTGATTATTTGTCAAAGAAGCTTATATAGTCTTTTAAATAAAATCATTTAATCCATCAGAGAGTAGCTGATGGGTCATTAACTTGTCATGATTAGCATCCCTTCATTGGTGAAAAATTGGAGATTACCCTGTAGGAGTTAAAAGGATAATGATCTCAATATATAGATGGCATAAGGAAGTTTAAATAGCCTTTCCTAGTAATGATAACTTTAGTAAAGTTAATATGAAGACCAATTTGCTTTTCAGGTGAAGAAGTTCCTACAATTTTCTCAAGGATGTTTTGTTCTTTAGTAAAAACATAGTTTTGGAGGAGGAGATTCTAGTGGACATAGAATTAGATTTTGATCTTAATTCTAAGTAGCCTTTTTGCTTAGTACTTGATTTTTCCTTAATGGTTGAAATGATTAAGAAGTCTATAACTAACTAGTTTTTTTTAACTAAACCTTATTTTATTCAATATATTTCAATTTCTACAAAAATATTTGATTTTGAAATAATCTCATCAATTGCAAAAAATATAAAAGTATCATATGTATAAAAATGTAATTGAAAATGTATATAATTAAATTATGTACATAACACTCATAAATTTTTATTTTTAACTTAATAAAAAACTAGTGGGATGAATTAAAAAAATTGCTTAAAGAAAACAAACTTTTCAATCATCTTTTAGATTAATTGGATTTGTTTTGAATATATGGTTAGGGTTATAGCCTTTAAATGGCCTAGATTTAGGATTTTTGTATTTTGGCATCATGGGTGAAGATTTGGTGATCCTTGTTATATGGTTTAGCCATAGTAAAAAGACCCTCGTATGATTAAGGTGATGAATGGAAATTTTCTTGCTCATCAATTCCATTTTCTATTGATGTTTATTAATTCATAGTTTATGTTGCTCTCTTTTTATACTTACACCAATGTCGTTTAATCCATTTGTATCTATGGTTCCTTTCATGCTTGGCGTTTTACATTAAGAAAAAAGGTTAAATTAGACCCTAATATTTTTCACCAGAATTTAATTTAAACCAAAATGTTTTGATATGTTTAAATAGAATCCTAACATTTCATAAGCGTTTAATGTGAACTCCAATTTAACTTCTTTATCAATACTCCATCACAAAAGAAAAATATTTTTCATCTTTTTATGGTATCTTGATGAATATCTATATCCTATGCTATAAGTGAGACCCATAAATAAAAAAGTTACTAGCAATAAAATCTCAATTTCTATCCTTTCTCCTCTCCCATTTCCTTTCTTTCTCTTTTCTCGTTTCTTGTTAACTTCTCTACTTACTATTTCTTCTCTTTAAAAGAAAAGAATTGGTGTTTAGATCCACAAATCAGTATGACCACTATATACTTCTAACCTCTTCTAGGTTATCAAACTATAGTGATGTTTGCTCTTGCTATCTTTTTAATACCTCATGACTCACATTTTCTATTGCTTCCTTTTATTTGTTGGCATATTTTAAGGTTTTTTTCAGGCGGATTACATTCTTGGAGACTATCTAAGAGGTACAAGTTATATGGTGGCACTACAACAAAGTAGACAATTAGCTATGAAAAAACGTAGCTAATTATCTTAAAAACGTAGCCTATAGTTATTTGTGATGTTTTGGTTTCATCACATAAAGTGTCGCTAATTTCCTGTAGCTGAAAACTATAGGTGACATTTCTAAAATTCATAGATAAAAAGTATTAGCTATGAATTTTTTTTGTAGCTAAAACATTACAAAAATGTAGCTAAAAATCAAATGTTGGGGGGGGGGGGGGTGGGGGGGAATTTTAGCCAAATGAATTACAACAAAAAAAAATTTTAGATAATATTTTTTGTTTAAATTTTAATCTTCATAACAATAAATTATTAGCTGCATTTTCATAATGTACCAAAATTTTATTAGCTACATTTTTATAACGTAATCAAATGTTTTTAGCTATGTTTTTTACAATATAGCCAAAAGTTATTTGCTACATTTTTCATAACATAGCCAATTTTTATTTGCTACATTTTTAATAATGTCACAATATGTTATTTGTTACATTTTTAGTCCATGATATTAAATAATATATTTTGTATATAATGTATTGAATGGATTTAATTGTGAATTATTTGCTTATTACTATAAAATTAAATCATAGAAAAATACTATTAATTCAAAATATCGAGTTTTGTATATATAAAGTAAAATTATATGAATATCATTAAATTATACTGAAGAAGAATAACATTAAAGGATGATCATTTGTTAATGTAATGTACGACTCTCATAGAGCATATGCCCGAACATATCGACGATTATTCGAGAACATACTCTATGAGGATGGCACATTAAGATGATCGCATTACCACATTTTAAGGCATCACATATCAAAAGCATTTCAAACATTCATTTTGAATCATTTCATTCACAATCATATTAAATCACAAATGTCATAACACTTTAGAGTTCACATATACATTTGACAATAGGTGAGAAGTTCTATTCTTGATGCATAATGTCTCTAGGTACAACTAATACCAACCACTAACTCATGTCCAATTGCAGTAGCTATACTCCAATTAGTGTAACATTCCGTTACCCATGTTAAGACGAGAATAGTGAATTATAAGAAATTTTTTTTTGGTAAATCAGAGTAATAAATTAAAAGAATAAAGATGTACAAAGAGTCCGTTTACAAGTGTCTCAGAAG
>JAOQMR010000006.1:14773325-14788752 GCA_027563865.1 Erythroxylum pelleterianum | reverse complement strand
TTAAACGGACCTGAGTGTCCGTTAAACGGACATGAACTGGGCCTGGGCACTGTTTTACCCGAGCCTGTCCGTTAAACAGACAAAAGTGTATGTTAAACAGACATAGAGCTGGCATGCACAGTAATTTTCCCGAACCTGTCCGTTTAACGGACAGATTCTGCACAAATAGTGCTCAGTTTCAAGATATGTCCTTTTAACGGACATAGGTGTCCGCTTAAAGGGCACATTCGGGTTAATTACTGTGCATAGCAGCCTTGTGTCCGTCAAACGGACGCACCTGTCCGTCTAACGGACAAGTTCGGGAAAATTACTGTGCATGCCAGCTCTATGTCCGTTTAACGACACTTTTGTCCGTTTAACGGACAAGCTCGGGTAAAACAGTGCCCAGGCCCAGTTCATGTCCATTTAACGGACACTCAGGTCCGTTTAACGGACATCGGATTAAAAGGTAATTTTTTGAGATTTTCAGGGAACAGTCAGGCTTTTAAGTTAAATCAGTGTAAGCTCACCACCAGAGAGTATTAATGACTAGTGTTAGTGTCAGGGTATCAGAAGCCCAGATTTCAGTCAGTTTTTAACCAGCGTCTCGGGAATGGACCATCAATCAGGGCCCACCTACCGGGACAGTTGGGCTTCGGGAGCGGGGTCTGACAACAATCCATTGAAACTAGTTGAGAGAGATCCTGAGTTTAAAAGGTCAACACTTCAAAATCTCTAAATAAGACCTTAATAAAAAAGAATAGTGGGAGTGTAATTTTGAGAACACATAACTAGAAGCTATAGAGGAATAATAGAGAACTATGTCCAAGAATGTAAGGCCATCACTAAGTATAATATCATTAGACTAACTATTACAACCAATAATTTCAAGATTAAACCAAATTTTATAAAAATGGCACAATAATATGAGCAAGTAGAGGATCCAAATGTTCATTACCAATTTCTTAGAGATTTACAATAACTTAAAGATAAATAGGGCCACTAATGATGCAATTATATTGAGATTATTTCCTTTCGCATTGAGAACCAAGAAGTGGATTAATTATCTCCTCAAAGTATCAATCACAACTATGATGAGATAGTGGAAAATTTTCTAATCAAATATTTTCCACCTACCTAGATGAATAATATGAGGAATGATATCTCTTCCTATATGCAAATTGAATCAGAAACCTTATGTCTATGAGAGAGATTTAAGGATCAGCTAATATCATGACTAAATTCATTCAGGCATGTTAAGTTTGGTTTAATGCTACTAATGCTTCATTAAGAAACTAAGAGGCTTCTATTCATAACTTGGAGAATCAAATATGATCACTTGTGAAGCTAATTTTTGAAAGACTATAAGGAGGCCTACTTTGTAATACTGAGACTAACTCAAAATAGCATGTGAGGGCAGTCACTCTTAGGAGTGGCAAAAAGCTAATAATAAAGAAGAAGTGAGTTGAGGAGGAAACAAGAGAAGCAAAGGAAAATAATAAGGAGGAAGGCAAAGAAGAGAAGCAACCCAAAAAGGTGAAAGAGTTCAAGCCTACCATCCCATATCCAATAAAACTAAAGATGGATCGGATGGTTGAACATTTTAGTGAATTCTTAGAACTCTTTAAACAATTACACATCAACTTAACTTTTGTTGAGGCTCTTTCATAAATGCAAAAGTATGCTAAATTTCTAAAGGAGCTTTCATTGAATAAAATGAAGTTGGAAGAGCTATCTATAATGAAACCTGCTAAAGAATGCTCAACCATCTTGTAGAACAAACCATCTAAGAAAGTTAAGGATCCATGGTGTTTTATAGCCCCCTTTTTTAATTAGTAGTTTAGAAACTAAGAGAGCATTAACTAACTTAGGGGCTAGTATTAATTTCATGCCTTATAACCTATTTAAGAGTTTATAACTAGGAGAATCACAACTAATAAGAATGAGTATATAGCTAACTGATAGACTGATTAAGTACCTTGGAGGAATCATATAGGATGTGTTGGATAAAGTTGGCAAATTCATATTCCTATGTGATCATTTCATTTTGGGTATGGATGAGGACATTGAAGTACCTCTTATATTTTTTTCCATAGGTAGGGCAACGATAGATATGAGTCTAAACTAGTGTTATAAATGGGGGAGGAAGACGTTAGTTTTAAAGTGTTTAAAGCTTTGGGACATTTTTGGGAACAAGATGGTTTTATTTTCTTGATGTGATTAATTTTACAGTTGCAAATTTTGTTAAAGAAATAATAAATGATGAATCATTAAAGTTATATTTAATCCTTAGAGAGGTGTTTGGTCTCTACAATAATAAAAGAGTAAGGTCAAAAGAAAACATCAAGCTAACAATGTTGAAAAAAAAACTTCTTAGGAGGTAACCTAAGCTTTCTATATTGGTAATTTCATTTCAATTAGTTTTTATTCAAGATTTTTAGGCTTTAATTTCTACAATTCCATTTATATCTTCGTAAAATTTTGTGTTTTAATATTAAATTGTATTTAGTTTTTGGTTTTATGAGTGTCATTTTCATCTTTTATCCTTTTTGTATGTGTGTGGATTAATAAATTACTAAATGGATGAAAACTTGACTAAGTTAAAAATTTATATAAAGTTACAAGCTTATCAACAGGCCTAATACGCCCATGTTGCATAGACATATGACCATATTTAACCTTAAGATTAATGCCAAAAAGTTATAGATGTTGGAGTTATATAAATATAGTACCCTGGAAAGCAAGTGTATTTACATGTAACTTAATTTTCTTTCAATTACAGTTTTGTAATGAAAATATATATTATTAATGAAATAAAAGAGTTAGGTTGTATTTGTGTGAGCATTATATATCTAGTCAAAAGGTACCAAGATTCTTTTGTAAGTAATATACATATATATAGAGATGTATGGGAAACATGTATATTATTGTAATATAAATTAATTGATTCACAGTTGAATAATCAAGTTGGTCGCTTGATTATTGTTTAGACTGTAGTGTTGCAATTTATCTCCATGTAAGTAAAAGAAGTTTATTTCAAGGGAATGATGAGTTTCATATCAGATAGTAGTTGACTATCGATAATGCCACTATTAAATGAATCTAGAATCAAGTGTGTTTTTAAGAATAAAGTGGATCGTTACTTTAATCTTAAAACATACACCTTAGCATTCTTTCATTACGTACCATAATCTTGCTGTGTGGTGAACTCGTATGTGTTTCATTATAATTCTTGATATGATCGGAATGGATTTTTACAGACTATTAATCCGGTGTCTGCATGTTGGAATTATTGATTGAAACATGTATCAGGGAACACTCACTCAAATAAAGAGTTTATAATGATATCATTACTTATAAACGTTTTAAGGAGATTTGGTGATTAAACTGGCTCCAGTAGTTTGATGGACTAGCAACCCATCAAGTCTTAAAACCAAGATGAGATCTTGTGTATTAATCACCATATAAAGTAAAATGGGAGATCTAGAAGGAAAAACCAACATAAGGGTAAAACGATAATTTTACCCTTTGTTGTGCGGATGGCTATAATAAGGTTCTAAATAAGGATTGCAATTGGACATATGTGTTCTCATAATATTTAATAATTTAAGAGTTCAACTAATTGTCTTTAGTGTAATGACATTTAGTTAATAAGCTAGAATTAATTCTAATGAGATTAAATTAATTCTAAGCTTATTAGAGCTTGAATTATCAAAGTCCAATAAGATTCTCCACTTGGCTTCAAGGAAGGTTATCAAGTTAAGTAAGAAATATGAATGGAGGTTTTAGAAGCCATAATTGAATGTTGGGCTTGTACTAATTAATGGTTAATTAAAATCCCAAATGTTCTTTTAGAAATGGGCTAGACTTTGATTTAATGTAATTGATTAAATTAATTATATTAAAACAAATTTTTGAAAGAAAGGAGTAGCATTTTTGGATTTATTAGGGTTGAATGGGAAGTTTCACATTTAAAATTCAAATGCTAAATAAAGATGGTCTTTATTATGGTTTATCATCATTAAATAGAGTTATGAACTTACCATTAAATGGTTTAATGATTATCTTTTAATGTTAGCATGTAACCTATTAGCATTCATTGGATTACAGAAGAAAGATGTGCATTGGATGGACCATCTTCCTTCTTTCATGTTCCAAAATCGAAATTGGTAGGTCATGTTTAGGTTAATAATCTTTTCATATAGCCATCTTAAAGATAAACGAGAAGAGTCTCATTTATTGGCTACTTTATGATTGATTAATAAAAGAAGTGATGCATTGGATGCTATTCTCTTCTTCCATTCCATGCATAATCGAAATTGAGTGTGTAAGAAAGGGTTCTTGCATGGTTAGACTCTCTCCCTCCTTTCATGCATGAGTGAACCGAAATTACCAAGAGAAGAGTCTCATTTTTGGTTCATTTTCTTCTAAGAAAATCTCCTCCAAACATTTCTTCTCCTTTCCCACCAAAGGATTTTGTTAACCTAGTTTTCCTAGAAGAATAAGAGGCAAATCAAATTGGTTGAGGAATAAGGAGAGGACAGAGTAGCGAGGAATTAAAGCTGTAGCAAAGGAGTCGGTAATACTCTTCATCTTGTTTAAGTTTATTATTATCCTTATACCATATCATGTATGGATTGGCATGATGATTTGTATATGTTGCTTCCTATGCAAATATGATATCCAAAAAGTTTTGAAGTCTACTGGTTCTCCAAGTATAGCATGCTTTCTTTTTCCAATCCAACAATTGGTATCAGAGATCGTTTCTAATGCATGATTTCGGTTCCTATATGGTTGATGCATGGGTTGGCAATCTAGTTGTCCTAGAAGAACAAGAGGTAAATCAAATTGGTTGAGGAAGAAGGAGAGGATAGCGCAGCGAGTAATACAAGAACAAGGAGAAGATAGATTGCTAAAGGAAAAGATTCAAAAGCAAAGGTTTTGGATACAAGAAGAAGGAGAGGATAGTGCAGCAAGGAATTAAAGTTGTAGCAAAGGAGTCGGTAATACTCTTCATCGTATTTAAGTTTAATATTATCCTTATACCATATCATGTATGGATGATGATTTGGATATGTTGCCTCCGCTGCAAATATGATTTCTAAAAAGTTTTGAAATCTACCTGTTCTCCAAATATAACATGCTTTCTTTTTCCGATCCAGCAATAAAAAGATATATGAGGACCAAAACCTATATTGGTGATCATATTGCTGAAGATCCACTATAAGTTATTTACACACCCTTCAGCACATTTATGTTGCCAAAGCCATGTAATGTTTTTAAAAGCAGAAAGATACATCATCATCAATACATTTAAGTTGATGTCTATGTCAAATTCTTTTCCTCCCTCTTACTTTTGTAAAAGTTACAGAATCAAACAGGCCCATGCCTACGTATGTATTAGTGTTAAAATGATCTTGTTAATTCCAACATACCTATATATGTATTATCTTTTTTTATATATTTAACATGGCTTAGATACACACTTGTGTGTTTAGCCAGCGTAAAACCCTGTTATAACACATTTAGGTTACATACCCATCTGACAGCTAAAGATGCCTGAGTTTAGTAAACATTAATCTTAGTGTGTTCAACACAAGCTAGCTACACAACTGTGTTGATGCTCATGTTAAATTAAACCACTTTAAAATCACCTGTTTGTTACCCAGAATTGTATTTTTTACTCTTTCTTTCAGTTATCTTATTTGGGGGATGCTTCTTCACCTATTCACTATGCAAAAATCTTTCCCTAACCTATTTTCTTTGATATTTCATTAATTTATGTTTCTTTTTTTTATTTCATTTTTTTCTTAAAGAGTTTTGTAGATTTTGTTTCGCATGTTTTAAGGTTGTTTAATATTACCCAAGGGTTTCGGAGGTTTCGTTGACATTTATGTATATATGAAGAAATTCAAATTTTTGTCTATGGATTTATTAGGCCATTAAGGTTTATCTTTGTGAAACTAAATCGTTATGATTTTCCATAAACTGATTAGTCTCAATGCACATGTTTTGCTTACTTTACAATTTTATTTGTGTTATTAAATTTCATATTATTTGGCAATTTTGATTTTATTGGGTTTACTTGATTTAATTAGTATATTTAGATAATTCAAATCCATTTTTATGATTAATTTATATATGGGGTACCTTTTTATTAATTTGATTGTGTTGATGTTTGAAATATTTGATGTTAATCACCAAGAATATGTAACCTACTTCTAAATCTTAGCTCTCTTTATCTGTAATATGAAATATTGAAGCTCCACAAAGATTTATCTTCTCTTGAGTCCTCCTATAAACTCATCTCCTTTATATGCTTTTCTAATATCGATTATCAAGGCTGGTTTAAGTCTTAAACCACCTTATCATTCTCCTAATTTCTATTCTACCACCTCCAAATCCATTCTTCAATATTCCTAACTACTCATGTAACTCTAATTGCTAAGTAATCATCATAGGTTGGTTTTTTTGATCCCTCTGGCCAAGTTTATCTACAAAAGCATTTTTTTAACCCATATGGTAGTAGATGATGGGATCACTATCTCCTTTATCTTATATTCAACTCTTTTTATAAGAATATGTAATTCATTATCTATGTACACCTCATAACTCTGGCTATGAGGGTTAGGCATCTAAATATTCATAGAAAAAATCATTATCATTAACTTCATATAATATGTAGGATACTTCCCTATGTTTCTCTAGTTGTTTATAAGCATAAATAATCACTTTTCTATGTTGCATCGATACTTAACCTAACCTCCTTATCGAACCATCACTATAAATGGTGAAACTTTCATTGCCACTAAGAATAATCAATATTAATGGAGAAACGACTATTTTAAATGCATATTCCAATTTTCTTCTAGTTTTTAGATTCTCAATTCCTTTTGTTTTCACTTAGCTTTTAAGTTATCCCCTACTTTTATTTCTTCTCATTTATTTTAACAAGATTAATCCATAGGTTTAAGATTTTTAATATTACTAAACAATCCCAAATCTTAAATATCAACTAAGTTATGATGTCACTCTAAACAAAAACTACTTATCATCCATTACATCTAATTTGTGCTCATATGTCACCCAAATCCAAGCTCTCTTTGTTAAGACCCTCACCTGTAATATCAATAACAAAAAATGTGACACATATTAACTAGTAAAAATAATAAAAAAAATAAATGTGAATCTCTATTTTACTATTAATTACTACATGAAGAATAGTCATATCATATTATTCTTATATAGTATATCATAATCTCCAGAAACATTTGAATAAAGGATTACAATGCTTATGCATAAATACTATCATTGATATATACAATCTTCTTCTGTTATAGTTTTGTATTATAAATATTTATTATTAATAAAATAAAAGAGTTTAGTTTTAATGAGAATTATATATCTAGTCATAAGGTACCGACATTCTTGTGTACATATACATAGAGATGTATGGGAAACATGTATATTATAAGAATCTAAATTAATGGATTCATAGTTGAATAATCAAGTTGGTCACTTGATTATAGTTTAGACTATAGTGTTGCGTTTTATCTCCATGTAAGTAAAAGAATTTACTACAAGGGAATGATGAGTTTCATATCATGATAGTAGTTGATTATCGATAATGGCACTATTAAATGAATCTAGAATTAAGTATGTTTTCAAGAATAAAGTGGGTCATTACTTTTAATCTTAAAACATACGACTTAAGCATTCGCTTATTATGGACCACAATCTTCATGAATGGTGAACTCATATATGTTTCATTATAATTCTTGAGATGATCAAAATAGATTTTTACAGAGTATTAATCCAGTGTCTGCATGTTGGAATTATTAATTGAAACATGTATTAGGGAACATTCACTCAAATAAAGAGTTTATACTAATATCATCACTTCTAGATGTTTTAAGGAGATTTGTTGATTAAACTGGCGCCAGTAGTTTGATGGACTAGCTACCCATCAATTCTTAACACCAAGATGAGATCTTGTGTGTTAATCACCATATAAAGTAAAATGGGAGATCTAGAAGGAAAAACCAACATAAAGCCAAAACGGTAATTTTACCCTTTATTGTGCAGATGGTTATAATAAGGTTCAAAATAGGGTTTGCAATTGGACATAAAATATGTGTTCTCATAATATTTAATAATTCAAGAGTTCAAATAATTGTCTTTAGTGGAATGACATTTAGTTAATAAGCTAGAGTTAATTATAATGAGATTATATTAATTCTAGGCTTATTAGAACTTGAGTTATCAAATTTTAATAAGATTTTTCACTTGGCTTCAAAGAAGGTTATCAAGCTAAGTAAGAAATATAAATGGAGGTTTTAGAAGCCCATAATTGAATGTTAGGCTTGCACTAATTAATGGTTAATTAGAAGCCCAAATGTTCATTTAGAAATGGGCTAGACTTTGGTTTAATGCAATTGATTAGATTAATTATATTAAAAACATTTAAGAAAGGAGGAGCAATTTTGGTTTTAATGGACTGATTGTGCAACTACACATTTGACATTAAATTACTAAATAAAGATGGTCTTTATTATGGTTTATCATTATTAAATAAAGTTAGGAACTTACCATTAAATGGTTTAATGGTTATCTTTTAATGTTAGCATGTAACCTATTAGCATTCATTGGATTAAAGAAGAAAGATGTACATTGGATGGACCATCTTCCTTCTTACATCATCAAAAATCGAAATTGACATGTTAATATTTGGTGATTGTTCTTTTCATATAGCCATCTTAAAATAAATGAGATGAGTCTAACTTAATGGCTTCTTTATGTTTGATTAAAGAAAGGTGTGATGCTTTGGATGCTCTCTCTCTTCTCTCCTTTCCATGCTGATTGAGCCCAAGTTTATTATATAAATTGGCGACACTTTCATGGCTTTTAATATACTTTTTTGACTCCTAATTCTTGATTTTGTGTTTAAATTAGTCCTTAAGTGTGCACTTTTATTTATTTTATGCAATTGTTAGTAAAAATTGTTACAAATTAGTATTAATTGCACTATTAATTTTTCTGAGAACAATTGATACTGCAAATTGCTATTATTGATTGTTGGAACCTCAAGGAGAAGGGAGTCAATATGCTGAAATGAAACCAACAAGAGCAAAGGCACTATAGGACGTTTTCTGCGGCAAAGCAGACCTGTCGCCGCGGTGAAACATGAAGAATCTAGGCTGAAATTTTGAAAAAATTTCGCCGCAACGAAAATTAATTATTTCACTGCGGCGTATAATCCAACAAAGACCAAAATCTTTTGGGAAAAGTATGCCGTGACAAACTTATCTATCGCCACGACGAACTGTCAAAAATCCAGACCATATTTAACAAAATCCCTCACTGTTTGACTCAAGCCACCAATCCATCACTTAAAAACCTACTAAATTAGGTTACAGTAGACAACACTTTAGGGAGAGCAGAAACACTCGACAGGGAGAGCCGAACACACACACCTCTCATCTCTCTCACTCTCAACCTTCATCCATCATCTCTGTCCATTTTTCATCGTCGCCTTCATCATCTATTGCTGCTGTATTTACAGTTGTGAGTGCTCCCATAGTGATACTTGGCTAAAGCACCATTCTCCCTTAAAGATGTAGCGATGGTTTGAGTTCGATGGGCTTCAAAGGGGAGTAGTTTTTACATTGTTGTGTTTAACTACATTTTTATGAACTCCTGAATTAGGATTTATGCCTTGTAGTTAGATTTTCTTGATTACAGTTTAATCAAGTTTTGAACAATGTATTGTGTTATGGATTTTTTTATGTACAACTTGGAGCTTTAATAAGTGAAGTCTCATATATGTCTTTTTGGTGATTGTGTTAACTCTCTTTTATCTACCTAGTTATGTTTGATATTGAGATTATGCTCGATCCAAATTGACCACTTGCATTGACTTATCTATCACACACACTAAGATGCATTTAACAATATTTTAAGAAATGAAGTTCTTTTATTAAAACCTTAAACTTAAAGAGTTCTTTAAGGTTTATCATTTAAAACTTAGTGATTTTTGCTCCCGAAAAGATTTGTTTTGAACTATGATAGCCAAAACTAGTTTTCAAGAGGATTTTATTATATTTCATCATTGTTTGAGTTTTTAATTTTCTTTCCCAAAAATCCAAAAATACCTTTTATATACTTTTCTTTCAATTAGTTCAATTTATTTAAGTTTTATCGAAGATCCAAAACCCCTTTTTACCAATTTAGTTTGCATTTCTTGACAATTAGGCTAGATTAGATCATTTGCAATAGGTTTCGATTAAGTGAGACGACCCGAGGTTGCATTCTGTATTGCAATCCTTGGAATTAAACTTCAGTTTCCAAGGGAATAACCCAAAGACAAACCATAGATCAAAATGGTACCATTGCCAGGGAACCAAGCAATTAGTTTTCTTTAGGTTAGCCGTTGTCATCTTTGACTATCGTTGATAATAGGAATCTTTTCTTTTGTACTTCATTTTGGATAGTTTTACTTCATGCTTGTCAATAGTATAGGTTTTTAGTTTCTCTTTAAGTAGCATAAATCTTGAAAACATAAACAAAGCATACTTTCACAGTTGGATTTTTCATACTTAGCATTTTTCCATACATACACATCTTCATACATACTTTTACACACCATACACTCGCATCCTTCACATCTCACCTTTTATTTGATTTTGTGCGTTTGTGAGTAAATTTTGTTACGATTTCTTTTATTTTAATTATTTCTGTGTATATGTCGTAGAACTAAACTTGTTCATTTCCAACCCAAAATTGAGATACGCTTAAGGAAGCTTAGAAAAGAGAGGAAAGAACAAGAGAGAAGTAAGGTAGTTGAGGAGCAGGAGTCAAGTCAGCCAACTAGTGGAATTGAGTCGAGAGAAAGAGTGATCATGGCTGAGAACCTAGCTTTTCTACAAAATTCTAACTTTCATGCTAATCAACCTAGAAATGGAGATAATGGAGGAAATGGAGAGCATGAGGGAGTAGGAGAGAATAATGGGAATCAAAGACGTAGAACTATTAGGGAAGCAAAAACTTCTGATGTGAACTATGATTCATTTACTGCTGCTTGCCCTAATTTTGATGTTAATTTTGAAGTGAAAGGATTACAGATTAATTCCCTTCCTAAATTTTATGGCTTGGTAGGAGAGGATCCCTACATGCATTTACAATCCTTATCTATGATCTGTCAGAGCATGAAACCAGTGGGAGCTTCACTAGATCAAGTTCTATGGAAGGTTTTACATTTTTCCCTAGAATGAAAGGCAAGGGAGTGGTACATGAGTATGCCAAGGCATATGGCGAATGCCTATCATAACTAGGACAATTTGAGGAAAGCTTTCCTGGAGAAATATTTTCCAGCTTCTATAACTTTGTCGATGAGGAAGGAGATTTATTTAGCTCAGCAAGATTACGATGAATCCCTTTATGATTATTGGAATCACTTTCAGGATCTACTGTCCAGATGCCCACATCACCAGATACCAGATGAACAGTTAGTGCAATACTTTTATGATGGGTTGAAAAATCAAGAGAAAGGTATGTTGGATGTGGCATCAAGAGGATCTTTGATTGATCTTATAGCTTCGGAAGCATGGGATTTAATCAGGAAGATGGCCCTGAATCATCAACAGTATAGTGAGAGGGATACCAGGGGAGTGCATAAATTGGGAGCTTCAAGAACCCAAGCTAAAAGAATGGAGAGTTTGGAGTCTAAGGTTGACTCATTGGAAAATAGAATCACTTCACAATTATCTTTCATCATTGCCGAATTGAAGAACATGAATGTGCAACACCCATCATCTTCTATGGATCTTACCGCACCCAGTTGTGATACTTGTGGGTCGGTAATGCACATATCCAGTGTTTGCCCAGGTTAGTATGAGGAGGTGTCCGCAGTGTACCCAGGAAGACCAACCAGAAATGGGACCCCGACTCCACACTTACAATGAGGGATGGAAGGCCAACCCTAGATTTAGTTGGAGGAATGAAGAGGGCAGAGCTCCAAATAGATTTAAAACAAGAGGAGGAGCTGGTACTTCCACTAACCAAATCCCCAACCAATAGCAATCTCTGAATGTCCCAGTCAAAGAGGACACCAGTCAACTGCTACACAATATGATGACTTTGATGAAGGAAGAAAGGAATTCAAACAACAATCAATTCAATGCAATAGCCAATCTCATTCAGCAGGATTCCTTAATAACTGTTCCTCGGTTCAATGCTTTGGAAAAGAGAATGGAGCAATGGGAGACCAAAGCGGAAAACATCAACTCATATGTCACTCAGTTGTCTAACAACATGAGTGAGAACCAAGCAAGAAGCAGTGGAATAATTCCTTCTAACACTTTGATGAATCCAAAAAGCCTCAATGCAATTACTCTACAAAGTGGGAAACAAGTAAGGTTCAATCATCAAGAAGAAGAAGCATGTGATGAGGAAGTTGAGAGTAAAGAAGCACCTCTGCCAAAGGATGAAATCAAGAAATCTGAAAGTTTCAAGGAAGAATCATTATTGAATGAAAGGAAGTCTACATCAAAGAACAAAGGAGCTACTTCAGAGAGTTCCAAGGAAAAAGCACCAACACAAGAGCATGGAGAATCAAGCAAGCATAATGGCCAAGGTAAGGAGGTAAATCTTCAAGACCTTCCTTTTCCTAATTCATATTTAATGAGCAAGTGTATGACTGAAATTAAGCATGAAAAGGATATAATTGATTTGTTTGGAAAAGTCGAAGTCAACGTTCCTTTGCTTGACTTAGTGAAAAGAGCTCCGGCCTATGCTAAATATATTAAGGACTTGTGCACAAACAAGAGGAAGTTTAGGCCCAATGAGAGGGTCCAAGAGAGCTCAAATATGTCAGCCCTTTTCAAACGTCAAATACCTGTCAAGTGTTAAGACCTGGATCTTTCACCATTCCATACACTATAGGGAAAGTTACTATAGGAAGAGCTTTGTTAGATCTGGGGGAATCAATTAATGTGATGCCTAAGTATGCCTTTCAATCATTAGGAGTTAAGAGTCTCAAGCCCACATATGTTGTGTTACAACTGGCTGATAGATCATTTAGGCATCCAGTGGGGATTATCGAAGACATCTTGGTCCAGGTTAAAGGTTTGATTTTTCCAGTTGATTTTTATGTGCTTGATATGTCTTTTGATTTTGTGTAGGATACCTCCTTAATTCTCGGGCTACCCTTCTTGAGGACTATTAGTATTATGATCAAAATGAAGGACGGTAAGATCACCATGGAGGTAGGAGATCAACAGGTAAGCTTCAATATGTATGAAGCTATGAAGCACCCTTATGAGGACTATTCACTCCTAGGAGTGAACATGCTTGATGTTGTTTTTGATGATGTATGCCCTGAAATTGAATTGCAAAAAAATTCCTTTGATTATGATTTATGCTCACTTGAACTAGGGGAAAGGTTTTCTGTTAATATATCAGGTGATTCAGACTTCGCAAAAACTGAAGTTGATGTGGAAATAGCTGAAGGTACTGTACCTCACTACAACTGCTTCGTCGAAGAAAAGCATGAAGGTTTGGCTTAAGCCGCTGCCGTACCGAATGACTAGGAAATGGGCCCCACATCGGAGAAAAGAGGAGTCATCTTTTCTCTCTTAAACTTCATAAATTGATTCCTTCTATTGTGCAACCTCTTGTTCTCGAGTTAAAACCCTTGCCCACTACGTTAAAGTATGCCTTTCTTGAATCTGATGAGCGATTACCTGTCATAATTGCTAAGACCTTGTCTAACACTAAGGAAGAGAAACTCCTAAATGTTTTGAGGGAACATAAGAGGGCCATAGGGTGGACTTTAGCAGATGTACATGGAATTTTCCCTGCTATTTGCACACATAGGATTTTGTTAAATGAGGGTTCCAAGTCTGTAAGACAGCCTCAAAGAAGAGTAAACCCGGTACTTTTAGACGTAGTTAAGAAGGAAATCACCAAATTGTGAAGTGCCGGGATAATATATCCCATTTTCGATAGTGAGTGGGTTAGTCCAATACACGTAGTGCCGAAAAAGAGTGGGATCATGGTGGTCAAAAATAATAGGGATGAGCTTATTCCTACCAGAGTGCAGAATTCATGGCGTGTATGTATAGATTATCAACGGTTAAATGAAGCCACACAAAAAGACCATTTCCCCTTGCCTTTTATTGACCAGATGCTTGAAACGCTAGCTGGAAAATCACATTACTATTTTTTAGATGGTTTCTCGGGGTACTTTCAAGTACTTATCGCACCAGAGGTGTTGGACCCCGAAACTTTCTGTATGTTAAGACTATTTAAACAAGTAATTATTGATGATTATTTGGCAATTATTTATGTATAAAGCAAAGGAAAATCCTTGAAATTGAAATGAAATGGAAAATATGGTTTAGATACAAGATGGATTAAATGTGGAATATTAGAAGTTAAAAGCTGGAAAATGTAAGTTCATTGAGCATGCTCTAGTGTTTTAGCGATAATGTGATCTCTAGTTATCCAAATGAGATGATTTATGATCTTTATTATATTAGAGACATAAGGCTATAAGTTGTATGAAGAAATTGAGTTCTAATTAAATCTCTAAGGATGTCAATTTTTTTGATGGAAGTCATGTGCAGGTGCGGGAAATGTTTTAGAATAAGAACAGTCTGAAATGTTTGGTATATAATTGTCAGAATTTGGAAGCAAATTGAATAATTTTTGATGTTATTATAAAATTAAGACAATGAGGAACAATTGTCTAGAAGGAAGTTTTATCAAATTCCTTCAAGTTGATGGTTAGAAAAATGTCTTGATCTTTGGAAAGAGTTAAGCATGATTTAAATGAATTTTGAGGCATTGATAGATTAATTATGTTAATTTGTGGAATTAATTAGCATGTTAATATGATTAATTAGCATGTTAATTTGACTAAGACCATATGACATGGGTTACATTGAGCTAAGGTGGTAACATGACATGAGGGGCAAAATTGGAAGATAACTTAAGGATTTAAGAACCAAGACTTTTCATTAAGGACAATTTGGACATTTTAGCATCATAAGAGGTATAAAAGGCAAGAGAAAAAGTTGTCTTTCACTTGAGAAGAGGAGGGAACGAAATTGAGAGGGAGAGAAGAGAGAAGATGTCGTGGAGAAGAGAGAAAGAAGGAGAAAAGAGGGAAAGCTATCCTAGGGTTGGATCTTTCTAAGCATCCAAGGTGGATTTGAGGCACATTCATGAAGAAAAAAGATGGAAGAGGGAAAGGGCTTCCTCATGAACCAAGAAAATCTCCAATTGGTGGAAATATAAGGTAAGATGGTTTTTCAACCTTTGAGATTTTAGAGAGCTTTTGGTTTAGATAGCTTGAGAAACACATGGGTTTTGAGATTTCAAGATCAATTTCATGATTTGTGTCCTTAGGGTTGTCCAATTTTGGATATCTTTTGATTGGGTATTTTGT
>JAOQMR010000006.1:14762193-14773225 GCA_027563865.1 Erythroxylum pelleterianum | reverse complement strand
AAGGGCGATTGCCTTTAGGGCATTACTCTAACAATCTTACAGTACTGTACAAGCATAAGTCGAGTTGTATCGACATACAAGTCGACTTACGAGTACTGTAGGTGTATAAGTCGAGTTGCGCGAGTGCACAAGTCGACTTACACTTACATCGACTCCTTCTTCCTCCCTCACTTTCGTCTCTTTTATTTATCTTCACTGCGGCTAATCTGAGTGGACTTGCATCATTACTCCTTAGTGTTTGTTCTCCTTTAGCAAGCCTTTGTGCGTCAAGCGTTGTCGCGTTGTCCTCTTCCTTCTTTGTAAGCTTTCTCTCCTTCATTTCATTTTCAGTCGAGTACGTTCTGTTGATTAGGGTTAGTTCGCCGCAATGAAGAAGCTTATTTCACCGCGGCGCGGAAAGCTCAGTGCTTTTCAACTTTAGTAAATTTGTTTAATCCTTATTTATTTTTGTTTTCTACAGGAAAATGCCTCGAACCAAAAATCCTTCCCGTACCTCTTCTACCAACTCAGCATCTAGTTTCTCCCTATCCTCTAGCTCTTCCCAACCCTCTCAGTCCTCCCATCCCTCCCGATCTTCTCATTCACCCCCTTCCCCCACTCTTTCTTCTCCTCCACCTGATCCCGAATATACCGACCTAGACGAGAAGATCGATGCTAGGTCGTTTATCAGGGAACGCCCTTTTTCTCTAACCCCACACAACAACCTTTTCATATGCCAACTCTGGCTTAGTTCAGCCTAGGGACCAGGGAAATGATAAATTTGTTCATCATTTATATACTCATTCCAGCTTCCACAATACCTTGGAAATTAATTTCCGAGGTGTCACTGTCCCCCAAGCCTTCACCACCACCAGCATCAGGGAACATTACAACATTCCTCCTGTCCTTAGCTACCACTACGACCAACTCATCTGCCACTACCCTTGGGACGATGTCCTTTGTACCCTCTGTCCTGAGGGTGCCGAATGGTAATAACCCCAAATTTATCAACGCTATAATAGGCATTCTGACCTCCGCCCCGAGGCCCATCCTTGGTTGCACCTTGTCAACAACAACATCCTTCCAACCACCTACCTCGCATTCGTCACCAAACAACAAGCCCTCTACATCTTCCTGCTTATGGTTGGTCGGCTGATCGACAAAGCCCACGCCATAGCTTCAGCCCTCTGCAAATCCATCCTCACTGTAAAACTCACCAACTCCATTATCTTCCCTCATCTTATCACCGACCTATTTCGGGCTCATCAGGTCCCGGAATACAATAATGATAATTATTTTGGCCCGGGCCCTATTTTTCGCTACATCCACCTAAAGCAACCTCGCCTCCAGCCTCCTCCTCCTCAATCCCCTCCCTATTCCACCCTACCACTGCTCCTATCCCTACCCCTACTGTCACCCATTTTGAGGCTTTGCCTCGCGAAGACGTCCCTCCCAACCGGGCATCTCCTGAGCCCCTCACCTTATAGGCCCTCGCACACCGAGTAGACTTTCTGTAGGAAACAATTCTCCAAGTGGCAGCCCAATTGGACCAAGATTGCTGGTATCGCTGGCGGATGGATGCACTGATTGCCACGCACTTGCACTTCCCACTTCCTCCGAAGGATGGCAATTCCCTTGATAGTGCCGGCACATCTGGAGCTGGTCCTTTTGATGCTGTGCCCGATCACTCGATGGAGTAGTTCAAGCTCTTTTTCTGTATGTTTCTTTTCTTTTTGTTGTAATTCTTT
This sequence comes from Erythroxylum pelleterianum, assembly GCA_027563865.1. NCBI lineage: Eukaryota > Viridiplantae > Streptophyta > Magnoliopsida > Malpighiales > Erythroxylaceae > Erythroxylum > Erythroxylum pelleterianum. Next base: position 14,771,498 of record JAOQMR010000006.1, on the reverse strand, counting down.
TTGTTTTAGTTAGATATTCGGATCACTAGCTCATTTTGTAAAGCCCAAATTGTTACACCAATTATATAAATTATTTCTCTTTTTAGTTTTGTGCGTCTTCCCTTTTCATTTTAATACTTTTTCTTTGTTCCTTGTTCTTGTTCATTAAGGACAATGTGTTTCTTAAGCGTAGGGAGTTTTTCCCACTTTGTTACTCTTGTTATGTTTCGTTTTGGCAATTTATATGTTGGTGTTAGTCAATCATGCATAATGTTAAAATTTTTAAACTTGGTGATTGTGAAAATTGAGTTTCTACTGTTTTTCGCCGCGGCATACTTGACCTTTTCCGCGATGAACTAGCCAAGTTGGTGAACTATGCAGTTCGTCGCGGCGACATATCTTTGTGGAAATGATTTTTGTTGAAAATTTTTGCCTCAATTCAACAATTTTTTCACACTCGACTCTTGTAACTCTTGTTTCTCAAGAATTTATAAGTTTCAAAGTGATACTTAAGTTTTTGAAAATACCTCCCATTCTTTAAATGATAGTCGGTATTGGATAATTTTACTTTTGATGTTTTCAACATAAAGTAAATGAAGGTATGCTAACAAAGTAGCACTTTAGGTTTTTAAGGCTTGAGATTGTTCATTAAGATATTACCCTTGTTGGAAGGATATTTGGGCCTAAATTTTTCAATTCTTGTGTGTATTTGCTTATTTCGTATCTCTCTAGAACTTGTTTCAATTCTTAATGAAAGCTTTATGAACTAGAATTTTGTTATTATGATAAAGGCATTCGTTCTGAATCCTTTGACCCAAACACAGTCCCTCAAACACTTATCCATTACTAGCCCCTTGAGCCATTATTTATGAGCACATGCACACATCTTTATATGGTGTCAATAGTTTATTTTACATTTTCTTCTAGTTATTTCAAGCAATAAAAAAATATACAAATGTGTTTTAAACAAGGGGAAAAAAAGAAAAGAAAAGAAAAGAAAAGAAAAAGAAAAAGTACAAGCAGTATCAAATATATATATGTATGTGTTATACTTATGTAAAAAAAAAGGTGTTATTTTTTGAGTCAAATTGTTTAACTGTTGACATCCATAATTGTAGTGCATGTATTCATACATTTTTCTTTCTTCATCCATTCCATCCATTTCATCTAGCCTTCCGTATATTACAACCCTGCAAAGTCCTCTTGATTTTCAAAATTATAGTTCTTGTAGTGGAGAAATAGGATGTCACAAGTAGAGAATGGATTAAGCAGACTTTAGAGTGAAAATATCCCTAAACACAAGTGAGATGAGAGTAAACACCTTACCTTGAATGCAATCTCTTTTGTTCAATCTCTTGGATTAAACTCTTTTAGTGTTTATTTTCTTAGTACTCTTTCAGTCTGCTTTGATTGATTTATGAGAAAGTGAATTTTGTCAATTTCCTATTATTGTTTTGAGCATTGTCGGAATTTTTCTTTTGCACTTGTATCTCTTTGACTCTTATAAACTTTGTCAAGGAGTACAAAGGTCTAAGTGTGGGGGAATTTGATTGAGCCTAAGTTGTTATATAAATTGGCGACATTTTCATGGTTTTTGATATACTTTTTGACTCCTAATTCTTGATTTTTGTGCATAAATTAATACTTGAGTGTGTGTTTATATTTTTATAGAATTTGATAGTAAAAATTGTTACAAATTGACATTAATTGCACTATTAATTTTTCTGAGGACAATTGATACTGTAAATTGCTATTTTTAATTGTAGAAACCTCAAGGAGAAAGGAGTCAAAATGTTGAAAACAAGAGCAAAGGCACTACAAGACTTTCGTCGCGGCAAAACAAAACTATCGCCGCGGCGAAATATGAAGAATTCGAGCTTACTTTCAGAAAAAGTTTGCCGCAGGATAAATTAATTATTTCGTCGTGCCGAAGAATCCAGCAAGAGCAAAATCCTTTCAGGAAAAGTACGCCGCGATGAAACTTATCTGTCACTGCTGCGAACTATCAGAAACCCGAATCATATTTGAAAAATTCTCTCACTATTTGACTTACCCACCGATCCATCACTTAAAAACCTACCAAATAGGCTACAGACGATCATCGAGACAGCACACAGAGGCTTCACACTTCTCAGCCGACGCTCATACCTTTCACTTTCGACCTTCTTCCATCAATTCCATCCACTTTTCACCATCGACTTCATCATCTGCTGCTACTGCCATGGATGCCATCGGTGTTCTTACGATCGTTAGGATTCTCAAAAATGTCAATTTTACGCCTTTACTTAAAGCCTTATGTATTTTAAACTTAAGTGATCTTCCAAAAATACCCCTTATGTAATCTTTACCACCTTAACACTATAATTCAATTAACCTACGTCATATAATCTTACTCACATTAATATGCTAATTAACTCCACAAAATAAAATAATTAGTCTATCAAGACCTCAAATTTTATTTAAATCATGCTTAGCTCAATGAACAAATTTCGAGGGCCTACACATAAAGCATTAAAGGAAGGGCAAAGTGGACATTTTACACTCATTAAGGGTAGAATTGGAAGAAGAAAATATGGTCTTGCTCTTAGGAAGAAGGAAAAAACATGAATGAAGGAGAGAAGAAGAGAAAATAATGAAAAAAAAAGAATAGAGAAAGGAGAGAGGGTTCTTAAGAGGAAAGAAGGAAGAGCAAGTAGGGTTTCATCTTTTTCTTAGCTTTTAAGAGTGATTTTGAGATTGTTCAAGAAGAGAAAAAGAAAGAGGAAGAGAAGAGCTTCCATTTGAGCTAATTATCTCTTTATTTGGTGAAGATTCAAGGTAAGTTCATTTTTAATCCTTTGGATTTTTAGAAGGGTTTTAGTTCATGAAGCTTAGGAAATGCATGGGTTTGAGTATTCTAGAATCAATTTTAATGAATATGCTTTGCTTGTGTTCTCGATTTGTATTCCTATTCAATGGGATTTTTTTCCAATGTTAAATGGAATTAAGAAGGGCAAGAGAAGCAAGAGGAGAGGCACCTTTGAGCAAGTTTTTAAGTAAGGAATCCAAGGTGGGTAACATGTTTATAGTTGAGTTAATGAGCCATAATTTTTTTTCTAAATCAATAGAATTAAAAAAAATTAAATCGCTTCATAAATGTTGCATTTAATGCTTCTTAAATGATCTAGGAAATTTCTACATGTTTGGTGCATGAATTTTGTTGATGAATTTTGAAATGAAGATGGAAATGGTATTTTGAAATATATACGGAAATCATGTTTCTGAAATGTGCCTTTTGGGCAATATGTTTGCAAGTCATGAAATTCATGTTTGTGTGGGTTAGTGGTGGTCCATTCTGTTATGTCACGTGCACGTTGACTATGTTAAAGGCTTCTTCCGCCTTCCCGCTAATGACATGGAGCTCCTTCACGGACTCTCTTATGTTTATAAACTACGCAAATCCATTATGTGGGTTTGTGATAGTCCATTATGTTATTATTGGAGATTCGCAAGAACTCCCACTTGGACCTACCTAAACCATTCTAATTGCTTATGTGTTTATGATTTGTTTACAAGTTTGATGAATACATGATTTGTGTTTTTAGGAATTGTTTAATAAGTTGAGAATTTGAGAACTATGTACTTTATGGATTCAATGTAAATTTACTATGGCAATGAATAATTTCAATGGTTTTGCTTGTTTCTCCATTATAAACTTGTTACCAACGAGCTTTTAAGCTCACCCCTATTCGTACCCATCTCCAGCTGATGAGAAAAAGATCAAGTGATCAAGTCGAGAGTCAAGACATCACTCCAATTCTGCATATTTTTGTATTTTAAGTTAGCTTTTAGAAAACATGAGGCTTTAGCCGCATTTCAATTTTTACTCGTTCATGTATGTTTTGTATTTTTGGGTTATGAGACCAATGTTGTATTGTGGCTTGAAATGCCCATTAAAGCTTTGTAAAACTCTTCTTTTTATGTTAATGAAATATATTTGTGTTTTAGCTCATGACTTTCCAAGTTTCGCATTTCTTTCTCAAGGGACTAAGATTTGAAGAAGTTTCTTTTGTATATGTTACATTTATCTTTTGGTTGAGTGGTTAAGGGTTGTGGAATTGTATGCACAAAATGTTAATGTTTGATAGTTGAGTTTGGGTGTCTGGAATTGAAGGTTTTGTCGTGGCGAAGCCAAACTTTGGTTGCAGCGAACCTTTCCCGAAGGTATTTTTGTTTGGTTTTGGTAACTTTGCTACGGTGAAGCCAGACTTTTGCCACGGCGTATTTTTCCTGAAAGGTACTTGGGTTTGATTTGGGATCCTTGCCGCGGCGAAGCCAGCCTTTCACGCGACGCATTTGTCCTGAAGGGTCCATTCGCTCAACCTTGAGGCTTCGCAGCGATAAAGCCAAAAGTTGGCCACGGTGAACTTGTCCCGAAAGGTCCTTGGGAACACTTCCATATTTTCGCCACAGCAAACCAGCCTTTGCTGACGGTGGACTTTTCATTTCAAATTGAGTGTTTTCAACTTTCCTCTTGCATGACCTTCACCCGACCACCTCAAGTGGTCGCCTTGGGATAAGTAATAAGACCTGGGCCCAACACGATAATTGAAAAAGGTTGTTACTAGTAATAATTGTATTCGTAGCATTGAGCTGTACTTACCATTACTAGCTACAACTAAATCGTGCACTTATAGTTATTACAATATTGACTAACTTATAAAAATTCAATCAATTGCATTTGACCCATCTAACTTACCAAGTTTGGGAATCTAGACCTTACATTTTGCTGGAATTGTTTCAAATCCTAATGAAAATTTAGAGTATTAGTAGCAATAGACTTAACTAAGTCTTTTAGAGATGTATTTAGTTGGAATAAGAGGCTTCTAATCTTTGTAGGAATTACTGTGCACCCTACAGCCTATCTAAGAAGTAGTTTTGATGGCAATCTCCCCCTTAACTAAGGTTTAGGTGATCTCTCTAACTTGAGTTATATGATTGGGGACATGAGTTATGGGAAAAATTTCCCCCAATAGCATTGATATACTCTAACATTGACATACTCCCTTCGCGGTGTTTGTTTTATAAACAACCACTAATAAATGTGAAGAGATTAAGAAATGAACAGAAAAACTACTTAAAAACAAATATACATAAAACACTAATTGAAATTAAAAGCAAAAGCTAAAACACCACACTCCTTGACAACGACCCTGAAATTCTTGATGCGTGTTGAATGCATTAGAAAATAAAATCTAACTTTGCACACTAAAATTTATAGTAGCAGTGAGTATGGATCGTATCCACAAGAAGTGTTCATGTAGCTTTTTTAATGAAAGGAATCAATGTTTAGTATAAAAGCGGTAGTCTTGGTTTGATGCGATTAAGAAAACAAAGTAAAATTGAACTAATAAAATTAAATCAAATTAAACAGTTAAAAATGATAAGATTGATGAATGAGTTTGTAATTCGATTCTTGGTTCAATTTTAGCCTTCACACAATTAAACATAATTCATTGTCTTGTTTGTCTCACACCTCGCTTAGAAACTATTAATTGTAAGTTAACAATAAGCTCTATTAACCCCATTTTTTCCTTAAATCATGTTTAATCAAATAAGCTCTTTAACTAAATATAGCTATCGAACAACATAGAACTATATCTCTAGATTTAGTAGGACAACTGCTTTACGAACTATAAAAATAGATTAATTGAGGCAAAAACTGCACAAGCTTAGACTATTTAACCTATGTCATGTTATCCCTAATGATTCATCACCATTAGTTTACCACATATGACTTGAAAATACAACGATGATGTATTGTATTCCATATTTTGGAAATGGGTTCAGACATAAACAATCTATTGTGAATGAAAATATTAATCATTTATACATGAATACCCAAAACATTAAGCTAAGAATAAACAATTTCTAGAGAGAGAAGTTCAATAATACACAATGAAGAGATGCCCAAATTTGTTCTTTGGCTTCGATATCCCCTATGAACTGGAAGAATTTCCAAAATTGATTCATGCCTTCTTTGGAAGCTCACGCATCTATTTATATGAAAAACTAGGTTTTTGTGAAGATGCATAATTTTATGTATGACCATGCATGAAAATAATGCCACTTTTGTGTTTTTGCACGGTCGTATATCTTACAAGTCATGCTGAAATCTTAATTTTCTTATGTTTTCTTGTCTCATCTTCACTCTAACATATATCATTCTTGTTCCACAAAGATAAATGAATTTGAACATCAAAAGTATGACTTAAAGAATGTGCTTTTAACTCATTTTAGCTCTAATGCTTCCAACTTGTACCTAAAACTAAATGTTAACCAAAATGAGTATCTTAAGCATTTCATAATATTAATCTCTAAGTATTAAGAAGTGAATATATAAACAATCAAGCACACATCAAATTGGCATCGAAATAATCCCAATAGTAATACTTACAATTTAGGGTTAAGAAATCATCCTAAATCTTTATGGAATAATCAAGGACACAAAAATAAGGACCTCCACCTAGATTTCAGCAACAAAAGTGGCAAAAAATGAAACCAAATCTTATAAAATTCATTGCTGCATATGAGGTCCCTTGTAAACTAATGAAGCATCTCGTCAAAATCAACAGGCTTCCATCCATAACTTATACATATTGGATAAATTTCTAAGCTTATATTTGAAAGGAAGCTAGAAATTTAGCCTAGCAACATTGGGCGAAATCTAAGAGAGTAAGTGAACGCAATAATTCTGAGGATTAACAAGGAGCTAAGAGTTAAAGGAAAAGAAAGAAGGAAAAGGCTATTATGGATGAAAATAAAGAAGAGAAGTAGGAGAAAAAGAAAGATAAGGAGAGAATGAAGAAAACATTCAAATAGTACATATAAAAAATTCTATACCCAAACAGACTTGAGGTAGATAGAAAGGATGACTAATTTGTTTAGTTTTTATAAAGTTTTCTAAATAAGTACATACTAACATTCCTTTTGTTGAAGCTCTTTTATAGACGCTAAAATATGTCAAGTTGTTAAAGGATCTCTAATAAGATGAGACTCGAGGAGTTGTCAATAGTTACTTTAAATAAGGAGTGCTTTTCATCTTGTAAAAAAAATTACTTTAGGAAAAAAAGATTTAAGGATAACTTGATTCCATATGACATATTTAAGAAGTTAGGGTTGGGTGAACCTAAGGCAACTAGAATAAATATTCAATTATCAAATAGGTTCATTAAGTGTCCTAAAAGTATAACAAAAGGGTGTTTTGATGAAGGTTAATAAATTTATATTTCTTATTGATTTTTTTATTATGGATATGGAGGACGATGTGGAGACTCCTTTAATCTTAGGATGACTTTTCCTAGTTAATGCTAAAGCTATTACAGATGTGCGTGATCATGATATGAAATTAATCACAAGGATGAGGATGGGAAATTAGTTTTTAAGATATCTGAAGTTATAATACATCTCCTTGAGAATGAAAATACTTATTTCTATATAAATGTGATTGATACTAAAGTTTCTCATAATATATTGGAAATAATCACACATGATCCACTGGAGAATTATATCATGTAATAAGAAGAAGAGGAGATGGATAGCCTTATTCTAAAGGAGCAAATGACATATTTAGAATCTAATAATCCTATAATTAGGAATTAAGTAAGAAATCTAACTAAAAGATTCATTGAGAAGTGGTTGGGATATAATCCAACGATTTAGTTATTTTTTATTCAATTTAGTAGTTTTTAGAATCTTTAGCAATAGTTTTAAACATGTTTTTTCCTTTATATTGATCTCTATTTCATGTATTTTAAGGTAAAACTAGTTTCAAAGTCATGAATTTAGGTATATTTGACTCTCTTTAATGTTATATCATGATGATTTTATTTCTGATGGGACTTGATGGAGTTTTAAAGGCTATATAGTGACATGGTATCCTACACAAATAAGTAGGTTCCTTATGTTACAGAACACCCCTACATATTTGATTATAGAGCTGAAAATAAAGGATTTCTATTATTAGGGGAGTACCAATTGTCATAATTTTCTGTATTTTTCTAGTTTTTCAACATTCTTATAAGTTTTTACATTGAGGATAATGTATAACTCAAGTGTGGGGGAGAAAATTATTTACTTATAAGCCTTGTTTGTTATTTTTCAATTTTGCCATAATTAGCTTAAAGCAAGACTAAAGGTGAAGGATTTGGTCGAAATAAAGGCATCAAATTTAATGAAATTTTCTCATTAGTGGTTAAGATGACTTTAATTTGAAATGTGTTGGATTTAACTACCAACTTAGATCTTAAACTTAAATAACTAGATGTGAAGAAAACTTTATTGCATGGAGATTTGAAGGGGAGATATACATGGAACAACCGAAAGAATTTGAGGTTCAAGGTAAGGGAAATTTAGTTTGTAAGTTAAAGAAGAGTTTGTATGGGCTGAAATGGGCACCAAGATAATGGTATCATAAGTTTGATTTGTTTATGATAGGTAATATTTATAAGGAAAATTTTTGTCGATCCTTGAGTTTTTTCCAAGAAGTTACCTATTAGACCCCGAGCCTTTTTGTAAGCTATGATTATTTAACGAGGAACTATTGGCAATTAGTTATGTGTAAATAAGAGAAGAAATTGTGAGATTGAAATGAAATGGAAAGAGATTTATTGAATCAAAAATCATAGGATTGGTTAAAGTGTTTAAGTTGGAAAATTTTCTGAAACATAGTTCAGTATTTTGAGAAATTCGGGAGCTGTAGAGATCCAATTGAGTTGATTCTTGAGGCTAAATAAAATTGAGACATGGGGCTACAAATCATGTGAAGGAAGTGAATTTTAATTTAGCCTCTAAGATTGTCAATTTTTGAACGGAAGTAAAGTGCTGGAAAATTTTCCAGTATGTGGCAGTCCGAGATGTTTGGACTATAACTTGGAGTATAGTACACCAAATTAAATGAAATTAAGACAATGAAGAACAATTGTCTGGAAGGAAGTAGTAGCAAATTCCTTCAATTGATCTAAGATAATTAGTTAGGAAGCTAGAAGTTTAAGTTGTGAGGTTAAAGAGCAAAGGAGGGAAAAATGGGAAAGGCATAGTTAATGAAGGGTATTTTTGGAAGAAAAAGAGTAAATAAAGAGGCAAAATAGAAGTAGAAGGAGGAGATGTCGTGGGCTACCAATGAAGAGAGGACAAGAAGAAGAAACGTGAAAGAGAAAAAGGAAGGAGAGAAGAAAATCGAAGAAGCCAAGGAAAAAGATGGGATTTTCATGGATCAAAGGAAGAAATCAAGGTTTTATAGTGTAAGTTCCCATCTTTTCCATGCTTTAGTTGGTTCTTGTGTTGTG